>JAWPHD010008264.1:0-117399 GCA_037043455.1 Cyrtodaria siliqua
ACATGTTTATGGCATATTTTCATAAATGTTCAATAGAATTACATAGAAGCTGAGCTAGTAATCTGAGCCTTCTCTGAACCTAAAAGTCTTTTTTTTGCGGCTTTATAGGCACAGCCAGACCTATGAAATATCAAAATCGTAAAAAGGGCTGATAAGGTCAGAGAAGGCTCTGATTACTGCACTAGAAATCCTATCCTCGATAATCGGTAGATATGGCACATTTTGACAAGTTCAGACACTACTTACTACTTTTGAAATTTAATAACTTGTTATTTTAAGAGTCTGATTATAAAAATATGCCTCGGTGCGGCGTCCGTCTGTCCGTAAACTTTTTTTTGTAGAACTACTCCTCTGAAACTACTGAATGGATTTTCATGAAACTTTACAGAAATGTTGCCCATGAAGTCTAGTTGATCCTAGCAAAAAATCATGTTGATGTGAAATCCAAGAAGGCCGCCAAATCTAAAAATAGATTTTTAAAAAACAAGTTTTGTAGTGACTACTTCTTGAAAACCCTAAGTGATATTGATATAGGACTTTTTCTAAAATGATCAGCATGGCATGATGTTGGTCCTTGTCAAAAATCGTTTTGATTCGACATTAAACATGGCTGCCAGCGGCCATCTTTGTTTACATAGAGTTATTTAGTAAAACCTTGTAGTGACTACTCCTCTAAAACTACTCGACGGATTTCCATAAACTTCACAGGAATGTTGCTCTTGATGTCTAAATGATCCTAGCGACATTTCATGTTGGTCGGAAATTCAAGATGGCCACCACAGCTAAAAATATATTTTCAAAAAACAAGTTTGTAGCGAGTACTTCTTAAAAACTAAAAGTGATATTGATATGAGACTTTTTCTAAAATGATCAGTATGTAATGATGTTGATCCTTGTCGAAAATTATTTTGATGCGACGATGCCAGCGGCCATCTTTGTTTACATAGAGTTATATAATGAAAACTTGTAGCGACTACTCCTCTGAAACTACTTAACGGATTTTCATGAAACTTCACAGGAATGTTGCTCTTGATGTCTAATTGATCCTAGCAAATTTCAGGTCAGCCGGAAATTCAATATGGCCGACACGGCTAAAAATAATTTTTCAAAAAAAAAAGTTTGCAGCGACTACTTCTTGAAAACTATAAGAGATATTGATATGCGTCTTTTCCTAAAATGATCAGTATGACATGATGTTGATCCTTGTCGATCCATCTTTGTTTACATAGAGTTATATAATGAAAACTTGTAGCGACTACTCCTCTGAAACTACTTGACGGAAACTTCACACGAATGTTGCTCTTGATGTCTTATTGATCCTAGCAAAACTTCAGGTCGGCCGGAAGTTCAAGATGGCCGCCACGGCTAAAAATAGATTTTCAAAAATCAAGTTTGCAGCGACTACTTCTTGAAAACTATAAGTGATATTGATATGGGACTTTTTCTAAAATGATCTGCATGACATGTTGTTGGTCCTTGTCGAAAATCGTTTTGATTCGATGTTAAACATGGCTGTCAGTGGCCATCTTTGTTTACATAGAGTTATCTGGTAAAAACTTGTAGCGACTACTCCTCTGTAACTACTCTGCGGATTTTCATGAAACTTCACAGGAATGTTGCTCTTGATGTCTAATTGATCCTAGCCAAATTTTAGGTCGGCCGGAAATTCAAGATGGCCACCATGGCTTAAAATAGATTTTCAAAATACAAGTTTGTAAGGACTACTCCTTGAAAACTATAAGTGATATTGATATGGGACTTTTTCTAAAATGATCAGTATGACATGTTGTTGATCCTTGTCGAAAATTATTTTGAGTAGGTACATGTAGGTCATTTATGTATAGCAGAAAGAGAATTGGCCCGAAGACAGAACCTTGGGGTACGTCTTTAGTGACTACTTGAAAACTATAATTGATATTGATATGGGACTTTTTCTAAAATGATCAACATGACATGATGTTGGCCGGCCATTAATCTTTGTTTACATAGAGTTATATAATGAAAACTTGTAGTGACTACTCCTCTGAAACTACCTGACGGATTTTCATGAAACTTCACAGGAATGTTGCTCTTGATGTCTAGTTGATCCTAGCAAAAGTTCAGGTCGGTCGGAAATTCAAGATGGCAGCAATGGTTAAAAATAGATTTAAAAATTGCGATTTTGTGGTGACTACTTCTCAAAAAACATAAGTGATATTGATTTGGGACCTTTACCAAAATGACTGGCACGACATCTTGCAGGCTGATCAGGTTTAGCTGTCTTGGTGCTCATCAGTCATTTGATCGAAACACCCCTTTGTACTACAAATGGACATGTCCAAATTAAAAGGACAGTCCATTATACATTCATAGAGGGTTAAGGATGTAATCTCTTTTGTATTTTGACTCTCAGAAAAAGAATGAAAACAAATTGTAGGATTTCAAGATTCTATTTTAATTCTGATTTTCCAACTATAACCTGAGACAAGAGCAAATCTACTGAGATAGTAACATAATTCTCAGGAGAAATTGCATAACATGACCTTAGTATACATGTGAACCAGAAAACCTAAATAAACAGTACGCATAAAATGTTTTTGCATAAAAACGTTCCACAACATGTCCCTACTTAGAATCCAACTGATGCCACCCTGGCATCCTTGAGCATTTTGAGATATTCAAGATGGCCGACAAAATGGCCGCCAAAAAAGGAAAATCGACGCATCTCATGAACTACATCATATTAGAACAATATTATGCGGTTATTTATTGTGTTTGTTGTTAGAGATAATCTATTAAACATTAAACTTAATATTTAAGGATGAAAATCACATGAAAAATCCAAGATGGCCGACAAAATGGCCGACAAAAAGGTAAAATCGACATATCTCATGAACTACATCATATTATAACAATATTATGCCGGTATTTATTGTAAGATAATCTGTTAAACATTAAACTTATTATTTAAAGATGAAAATCACATGAAAAATCCAAGATGGCCGACAAAATGGCCGCCTAAAATGCAAAATTGATATATCTCATGACTACATGAGATTAGAATAGGATTCTGAAAATATTTATTGTGTTTACTGTTTGAGATAACTTGCTCAACCTTTAAAAGGATAATTTGAAGAAGAAAACACATGTTAACTGTTAATCTACTTCTTTAATTACAATACAGTCTGATTTATACTTTCATAATAATGCATTGTATTACATGTACTGCAAAACATGTTTTAAACTGAACGTAAACAATGAAATTATATTACAACAATGTTCCATGTTGATAATACTGCATACTGTGTTTCATGTAAATTATGCTACTGTTTTAATATTGCAGAATACTGAAATATGTATACAAAGTATTTTCATTATTTTGTATTTAAGCTTCATCGTTACTGTCACATTCTGGTTCACTTTCACCACTATGATCACCAGCCTCTTTAGTGAACCTGTTCTCACAGTTGCACGTTTGGTGACAGTTGCAGAATATGGTGCATGCTAGATGTGCACCATAGCAACCACATCTTGCCGTTCCACATGGTTGGTGAGATGAACACCACATGAGATCATTTTTAGCACACATGCTGGAGCGAGCAGTTTGTCATCGGAGATTGTGATGGGTGAGAGCACTTTGGACTTTACGTCATTGCTCCAACCAAAGTCAGTGACATCCAGGTTTGGAGGATCCTTTTCTAATGTATTTTTCCAAATACAGGTTTGAAGATGAGCCCTTTTTACATTTTCTAGGAATGACTCGGTTGTTGGCGGCAATGACTGGAGTTTTGGCATCTTCCTGATGTTCTTTTTCCCCATTTTTGACCATCAGACCTCATACCTTACACTGGACATGATATTGTTTGGTTTTCCGTAACATGCGGCGATGAATGATGTTGCTTCAACATTAACATCATCCATATCTGCATCGATGTTTCCAAGAAAGTCAAGGCGCAATCCCTTCATCAACTGCTTGACCACTTTTACTTTTTCAATCCCACTTAGTCTGGCGACTGTGTCGCAGCCTGACAGTGCATGCGCTCCCAACAAACTCGGAATTATTGCCATTGTTTTTCTGTGTTGTAGCACCGATGTCCACCAGAGTTCTGTATGCACTTGTGCTTTCCATCAACACTGTACACGATAGGTCCTTTAGCAAATAAACATGCATAAGTAACACAAATACATCAGTGTCGTCACAAATGACCAGTATGCACTTGGCGCCCTCGGTGTTAGCATTAACGACTTGTTGGGGGATTATTACATCGGCTTTCTCGTGGCTGGTTCGCAAATCCACTCGGTCAACTACTACGCTGTGATGTATCTCAACGGGGATCTCTGATGAGCCTGTGATCACCAACTTGTTCTTCACTCCTTGTAGACCTATGGCTCTACATTTGAGATCTTCACAGATGATGTTGATTAACTGGATCTTATTTTCCACGTTGGTGAGTATAATTTGCTGAGCTGGGAGTGGTGTAGTGGTGGTCAATTTATGAGCAATTGATTGTGACTACTGGCACGCCCGATTCTTGCAACGCTCTTGATGCTGTATGGATGGTATCGATCAAATATCAGCTATACATCGCTGGAATTCATGTGTAATGATACATATCGCCAGAAGCTATTGACGAAATCTTAGACTGTACCATTTGACGGCCAATGGATACACCAAAGAACTGCGCAACCATCAATCACAATGGTGTCTGGCTTCAATGATGTTCTAGCTAACAGGGTGACTTGTAGCTTCCTCTTCAATGTTGATTTGGAAGTGGCTATCCTCATGCTACCATTGCCATCGAACATTGAAGTAGGCACTGGTGCAAGTTCATGGTTGAGTATATCTTTCAAGTCAATTGATCTTGATGACAGTAAACCCATAACTCGTCTATATATCAATTCTGTGTCATAGATAGTATCTGCACCACATTTCACACCCTTTTTGTTGACAGCCATAGTCACGACCTTGTTGGACAATGTGTTATTGAAACCCTCCGGCCATGTATTTTCATAATCAACCATTTGTCGCATCCCAAGATTGAAAGCATCATCAGCATTCACAGCATCCGAACTGATTCTTCCAGACACGATGTTTAAAATACCAGTGCTATGTTCCTCAGGATCCATTGGATCTATACATGTATCCAACTTCTGACGGATGTTCTTCCTGTCAACACTATCAGATCTGATGCGAGCGGATGATTCTTCTTTATGTGTACTGACATGAGCGGTTTCTTCATCAACATCTCTCATCCGTTTGATGTCTTGGAGAAGGCGGCTGCAGATGTGCAGACTAAACGCCCAACGCTTTAAAGCAGACTCCCTCAGTGTGATGCCAATAATACCCCCAGGGCCATGACCGTAGCGCATAAATGTGGTCTCGATAAACATATCGGACCAGAGGCCATTCCACAATCCGGCATGATGGCGCATCACATGTTCACCTGCAAGAATCCTGGCCTGAACATCTCCAGGAAGACTTTCCATTGACCGCAAGTAATACAAGCCATATCTAGCATAATTTATATGACCAGCAGCGAAGAAATATGGCATCATAGCGGCAACAGCGGAGAGGTGCAGGCCCCATTCCGCCTCTAGTTCAGCTCGGACAAAGAGCATCATGATGAATACCGGCTTTATCAGGCAGTCAAGCCAAAGTCAAGTCGTTCTGCTGTGCTTGGCCTTATCTTCTAAGCATTTTATCAGCTCATCGTAGTTGTTTGCATCCGCAGCTACATTTCTCAGCACCTCTTCAGCTACCATTCTGAGAGCCCTTACGTTTTGTGGGAAGTTCTTCCCCGTCAACATTCGCGCCACACCACCAAATGCTGCCTTCAATATATCTTCAAGGCCACTGTTTGCCATCAGGACTCCCACACAACCAACACAACTCATCAAAGTATGCATTCCTCCAAGTCTCGGGTAAAAGTTTGGGAAAACGTGAGGTTGTACCCACATGACATTAACCATTATGCGATAAAGCTGTTGGTCGGCGGTAAATACAGTGAATCCTTGTCCACATTTCAGTGTTAGTCATTATCATCAAGTATTTTCTGAAGATTAATGTGAATATCATCTTTCCTAAGTTTGCTTGATTTAATAAAGTTTAATAAACGATCATGGCCAGCTTCTCTGAGTTCTTTTTCGGATTGTCCACAATTAAATATGTCTGCCAGAATACACTGAGTCATTTTCAGATGTTAACCTATGAGGTGTGTTTTGGTTAGTCTGTTAGTTCAAGGGCGTGTGTACAGTGGTATATTCCAACATGGGTCTCTGTGAATAGTACTTCCTCTGTGTACTGGAAATGAATCACAGTTATAAGTTCATAATTATTACTAATTTAACATCGCAAGTGACATCTTTACCGTGTGCATTGACTGCAATGCTGAAGCATCACGTTAATAATAAAATACAATTTTACATCCGGCTTCTAGTGCCCATCCGGATACTGTTAAAGTTTGCAAAAAAAAATCGAACAGCATCTTCCTTGTTAATTATATTTATTTATATATTACTTAAAGTTATCTACGCAGATTCAACATATTCTGTTCCTGCCAGGAGTATTATTTTTAAAACAAAATCACTTTGCAGATTTGATCCACAATGACAATACATGTGTTGCCAAATTGTTCTTCATTTATTCTAGCTTTAGACACAAATACAATCCAATTATGCCACATGTTATTGATAAAATGAATTCATTGTGCAAAATAATGATGATTATACTTACATATGAACATGATTCAACCAGGATGGGTCTGCTGTAATCAAATACTGAAAAGTGTTTTGATTTTTTTTCCAGACGAAATAATGGCGCAATTGAAACAAAGGGAGAGCACTATACAATGTTCAAATATAGATTTAATTACTTCCCCTTTTATATTATAATTATATTGTCATTGCTTTATTGATGTATTTGTAGTTTCAATTACATACAGAGAGAAAGAATGTGATATATGTTTTGTACCTTAGCATAGAGATAAAAGAAACCAAGTGTATTTAGTCACAGTGCTCTGCACAGTTTTATATTACATGGTTAATTATTATGGCAGGGTTATGTTATTTAACTGAGTACAAAGGGAAATGTAACTATCTATGGTACAAGTACATTTAATTTGATGTAAGTATGCCTGCATGAGTTTACAAAAACATTTTTTATGCACGGATGTTTGATGTTTTAATATGAAAAAAGTATTTGGCGGCCATTTTGGCGGCCATTTTGGTTTTTGCAGCCATAGTATGATGCTATTTGCACTGAGTATATTAAGAATGTTAATAGTTATCTCATCATCAACAATTCCAATTAAAATAAGACCCATACCCACAAGGTAAAGCAAGTACTGGCATTATATATTTTAGGCGGCCATGTTGGCGGCCATTTTGGATTTCTAGCAATTTGCTCAATGGTGCCAGGGTGGCATCAGGTGGATTCTGGCTTAAGACATGTTGGGGAACCATAATACAACAAAACATTTTATGCGTACTATTTATTTAGGTCATGGCATGAATCGGGGTTTGACATGTAGACTACCTGTGTGTGACCTGGTCACACATCTGCTATATTTCTGAATACAGATCATTCCATTTCTGTTCCACAGTGTGATTTGGAGCAGAAAAAAGAGGATATACTAATGATGTTGATGTTGTAAGGGATTTAATTGATATAGTTTTATAATTAAACTTTTTGGTAGCACTATGCCATTTCTATAAGCTGGAAAAAAATATAATCTTTAGAGTACGGTAGGATAAAATGGAATGAGATTATAATGTTGCATAATAAATCATAATATTTAGGAATATTGCTCTTGATGTCTAGTTAGTCCTTAGTAAAAATCAGGTTGGCCTAAAATTCAAGATGGCCACCATGTCTAAAAATAGATTTATTAAATACAATTTTGTGGCAACTACTTCTCTAAAACCGTAAGCGGTTTGGTACCTCTACCAAAATGACTTTTATAAAACTTTACAGGAATGTTGGTTTTGATATTCAGTAAGTTCCAATAAGTAAAAATCAGGTTGGCCGGAAATTCAAGATGGCTGCCACAGCTTAAATACTCGATTGTGGCAACTACTTATCAAAAAACATAAGTGGTATTGATTTGGAACCTTTACTAAAATGACTGGCATGACATGTAGTTGGTCCTAAACAAAATCCATTGATTCTATCTCAAACATGGATGCCTGCGACCATCTTTTTTTAGATAGAGAGATAATAGGAAAAACTTGTGGCGACTACTTATCTGAAACTATTTCCATAAAACATCACAGGTTCCCATGGCTGATCAAGCTATCAAAATATATCAGTAAAGCTTCAAGGTCATTGACCTCTTGTCTTTTGTTTTTATATGAAAAAAATATTTTTTATTCGGATAAAAGTTAATGTTTGTAAAAAAAAAATCGATGTCTCTCCCTACCTCAGGCCCAGGATCGAGAGGCACATATGCTAACCACTCGACCACTGCAGCTCAGTCCTTCACTCCATACTTCACATTTCTGGGTTCATGACTTGGGGTTGGTGGGTTGTGTGCAAACATTTTTAGTGTCAAACAGCATAATTAGAGATGGTCTGAAAAATTGATATAACATTAGATAATTAATATTTTCTTTTCTTATATTTCAGCCATGAAGAAGAGCGGACAAGAAGCTGTTTTGGAATCTAGATGGATATTCAGTTGATATAGAAACATACAGTTTATCGTTCAACATTCACCCAACATGGTGAACATTGATGTCACATTCAAGGAATTGTACTTAGTTTTCATTTAGATGACATCAGCAGTTTTGCTGATTAGGATTATTGATTCAAGTCAACCTTTGGAAAATTATTCTATTGAGAATAATTAGTGGAGAATCCTGACAGAGAACTATTAAAGAAAGTGAAATCAAATTATATTCAAGAGTTCTGCATATATAAAGACTACAGCGAGAGAGAGAGTGTTTGTATGGCGTTGTTAAAATTAAAATGAACAAAATGCCTTCTAGTTGGAGTATATAAATCATGGCCCAGTTGGTAAACTTTTATCCTATTCAGTAATGTTGTTTCCACTGCGAGATCGTGGGCGGTCGTTACAGGGGCCTCACTCGACGTGCATGATGACGGCAGAAACCTACCTCGTTAGAAACTCTAAGAAGACTGTGCAGATCAGATCATCGCCTTTTAACTGCTTCGTACCCATGAGCATAGACAAGAAACATTTTGCATTCTCAGCATTTTTTTTAATTGGCTTGTCGGCATCCGTATTATTTTTTGTGTTTGGAGTAGTGTTAGCGATACTTTATGTATTTACATTTAGTTTTATGCGGTTTCAATACAAGCTAGCAGTTCTACTATTACTATTGAGGGTTCATATATTTGACTTTAGAGTTGTTAACGCGTTTTTGATATTTTCTTTGCATGTAGTAATGCTCATATTAGGAGGTATGGGTTATGTGATCATATTGTTTGTTCATTTGTGATGTCCACAAAAAATAGTGCAATAACTAGGAACTCCTTAAATCGCTTGATCGAAAAATAATAATACTGTTCTGCGAATTTGAGTTAAAACAATCTTACAGCAGCCACATTTTCAACTTCTTTTAAAAGGAAAAAAAAGAAAAATTATTTGGTAAATCCAATTAAAATAGCCAAAACTTACCTCAGTACAAATTGTGTTGTATAAAGGCCATGCATTGTTAGTTTTTCCGATGCACTATTTCAATTCTATTACACTGTAAATGGAGACTGCAGGTTTTCAAAATGTTCGTGGCTTGTTCTGTTTAGAGTTTAGAGTTGGTGTAACCTTACTAGTTTATAAGTTAGATACCAGACACAAGTTATTGTCTGGTATTGCATCATTAAAATATCTTATTTTTGTTTGCTTTCATTGTTTAAGTTTTTAATGAAATACAACACATCACAACCACAACCAAACACCCCCGTCTCCTCCCTCTGTCCTGCTTGTTTTTCTACAAACTTGAATTTGTTCAGTCGTTAATATTAATTATAAGAATGGTATAAAGCCAATTGTTTTTGCATATAACTGTTAATTATATTGCACAAGTAATATATTTAAATCAATGGTAGAATAAGACGAACAAAAGAAAACTCACATTTTTTAATTATATGCAAACATGCTTAAAGTCCAAATTATACTGGGTAGATAAATGGAGACACTAATGGCAATGATTGATACACGCGGTGCTCGAGATAAGCTCTCAGCTTAATGCGTGAAGTACACATGATTTTTATTTTTTTTATGTGTTTACATGTTTACATTTACAAATGTGTATTCTTAAAATCAAGTTTTGGACAAAGAATTAATGTAAAAGTTACTGAACTCTTCAGTCATTACCATAAAAACTATTGTGTATTTCATCTGCCTCTTACATATACATTTAATATTGCTTGTCTTTTTGAAATGGCATTAATTTGTGTCAAACAGCCAACAAAAAGGCCATATCTTTTTTCTTGTAAGCATCTGATAGTAAAATTTTGCTGGAGGCACTTGATTTTCATTCTGTACCTCAAACTTCAGGGACAGATTGTGAACCCTATGATGATGTCTACCTAAATCCGTATAGGACAGTAGCGTTTGATGTTTGTCTTTAATCTTGTCTTGTCGTACCCTTAACGGTTTGTTTTCTTGTTGCTCTGGCTTCTGTCAAGTCATTGAGTACTTATTATATATACATGATCATTTATGTGTTTTACTTATATTGCCTATTAACGCTGCCTTGTTTGTTAGAGATTATAACCTGGCGGGGATACCTTTATTTACACTGTCCCATTTAATGCATTTACAAATTGACAAGTGAGGTTTGGTGCACCCTAGAACCTGGTTTAAACCACCAGTGGTCTTTTTTGCCACTGACCATTCCAAGTAGGTAGACCTGTTGTCAACCCTTGTGGGTTTATGATGTCTTATCTTGCCTTTTATTCATCTTTATATATAGTTGTTCTTTGTTTCTTTGTGCGTTTGTGGTAGACAGTCGTCCTTGAATGCTACTTTTCCTGTTCGATTTTTATATCTACTTTCAACAAACATCTTTTGAGTATGACTGGGCACTCTCTATTTACCTAAGCTATTAAGTATGTACGTGGGAATTTGGTTCTCTCAGTATGTAGCCGCTTTTTTCAATGCGTTTTTGTACGCATTAATTTTAGTTTCAACGCGTTTTTGATGAAAAAATATGCGAAATTATGCAGATACGCGTCTTATCTGGAGCACTGTTAACACTTCAAGATTGGAATATGTCAAATTAAATTATATGAAGTACAATGCATTATATAGTTATACCTTAGATAATATTCAGTAAAGCAATGCAAATTAGCATGTCTTTGTTTGTTTTGTATATCAGTTAACACATGGCGGGGCCTTCAAGACTTTGTCATAATACTTGTAAAATTTCTACTGTGCATTTCAGGGTACCTATTCGTCGAATATAAATCGAGATATTTTTTTATTACTTTCTATATGTTTCCAAACCTGATATGATTGAAAAGAATGTTATCTTCGCGTAACCATCTTCTAAGCTTCGCAAAGTCAAAATATCATTTTGAACCCTCATGTTTACATGCAATTTTATTGACAGCCGAAAACCAAAATGGCGACGGCGGAAGATTCCATTTTTCTAGGGTAGGGTGACTTAAAAAATCAGTTGACCAACAGTGGTGTAAATTAGAAATTATAACTGCAGTATACTATTTACCTACCCTTTATTTGCTAGATATAATGGTTTTCATTTCAAAATAAAGGTAAAGTACGATTGATTGTCGGAGGTGCTGAACATTGAACAACAACACCACCCTACATAACCTACGTTTTACCTGGTACATCTGAACCCTAGAAGCAGACCTCCGCATACGACACTTTCTAAAAAGCTGCCATGTTGTTTTAATTTTTACAATGAAAACAATGAGGTCAAAACGAATTTTAGGCTTTGTGAAGCATACGGATGGCTATGGCAGGATTGTAAACAGATCCAGGAGTGTCTATTTTCATTCTGTCTAACCATATCAGGTATGAAAACATAAAGTAAGCAATAAAAAAAAATCTTGATTCATATTTGACGCACAGGAATCCAGAAATGCACAGTAATTTAGATAATAAGCAATTAATGTTGTAGAGCAATAAGGAATACTGTTATTTAATTTTGTTATAATATTCATGTTTTGTTTTTTGTTACTACTGTATGTTATTTCTTTTAATATTAGAAACAATAACAAGTTTTAATATAAGAAAGAAAAAAATGTTTAATTCAATCAATTCGTCTTGTTTATCATTTTTGTTCGAAATAGGATGTTTTTCAAAGGGACTGGAGACAGTCCAGAAAAATAAAGGGTGTCCACCGAAATTAAACGTCATGATGAGCTTAATTTTTGTACGAAAAGTGCAAATGCACCTAATTGGTCCTCATGCTCTGTTCAGTTCAATTATTGTTTTACTTTATGAAATAGCTGGCTGCGAAAAGTATTTTGTATTGAAATGTATCCAAGTACAAAGTAATCGGAAAAACAAATCAGCAGTTTTAATTATTGAATATTAAAATGTCAGTTAATAAAGGAGTGGTGGGAATTATTGCAGCAGTTTATGAAATATATGATGAGTAAATTGAGTTTCTATATTGTGAAAAACGAAAGGCTGACAATGAGTGATAGTGGCATGACATGTTAGTTTACTACATTATTTTGAAATTGCAAATATTTGGTAAGACTGGTTCATAAAATGGCATCCAAATGCATCCAGTCCCTTTAAAGAAGTTTGCCTCCAGACGGAAATTGATATCTTGTTATTGAGAGACTTAGATGTTCACCATCTCCATGCCAACAGGACAATAACGCCAAAACTATTCGATTCCGGGGCATTTTGTTATAAACATTTCATACCCGTTTGTCTTATATTTTCCAAACTGTGCATTACATATTCAAGTACTGTGTTAAAATACACAATTAATGCGCTTTTTTAATTTGTATTATTTGGCAATCATTATAAATGTTGTCTCTGCAGCAGCAACATTGAATTGCTGAATATTAAAAATAAACCGAACAGGAGCCAATTTAATAGGCTTATATTCAAGGTAGTCTCATTCAATTTTCATTCTTGGGTATGTATGTGTGCAATACTAAAATCTCAGATGTAATCTTTTGATATCGATTTTAAAACTGACATAAATTTTGTAAAACAATTTTGTAGACCTTTTAGCAGGATTGCGTAGCAAATCCAGGCTTATATTTTGGAGATTTCCGTCAGTCTATGCGTTTTAAACATTTTGATTTTTTGATTTTCCTCATTTCTCAAAAACTAATTATCAGATGGCTTTATCAGATGGCACACATATTCCTTATCATTACACGATGTTAGATGAAAAGAACGATAACTCTGTCATATTTTACCTGAATTATCCCCCTTTTTACTTAGATTTTTCAGTTAAAATGTTGATTTGGCAATCCGGCGCTCACACCACTGTTGGTGCTTCGCCTTTATGTTTCCTGAAACAAGAAGATGCCTGCTGTAATCTTAACATTGCTGGAATTGACCATGTCAAGTTTCAGAAAACTAAACAGCAGTCCGAGTTCCACAGACAAGCATATAATATCTTACAAAATGTTTGTATAGAATATCTTAATGAACCTGGTTCCCATTATGCTAGATGCTGCAAGTCTTGCAAATTGGCCTCGGAAATCAGTGGGTAAGACTTTGCGCTTAAGAGCTACAGACCTCTTCCCCGCGTGAGTTCTCTTCCTGGTGGAGAGACATGGGAAACATCACCCTTCATTTCAACTCCCTCTGAGATTGTTGTCCCAATACTAGAATGTGTTAAGCCCCATTTCATTTCAGTATTATTGTAGAAATCACCATTGTTCCTGGGATCCAAATAAAAAATATAGGAGCAGTAGCAATGGTGTTTAGTGTTGATATCATGAAAGTAAATATTAACAGACTTAGGAATAAAATAGAGACCTGATACAGGGAAATTGGCCGAATGATAAAGAAGGTTTGTTTGTTAATATAAATAGTAAACGCTTTGAAGTATGACAGATTCTTTATTTTGATTCATGACAGGGGATATGGGCTTCAATTTCCTGTCTGGAAAGTATAATATATCCCCTCGCTTAAGAACTCGGGTGAAAATAATTTCCAAGAAATGAGCCCATGTCCCGTGAAGAATTTCATAATTTGGATTCTTGACAGGAGACATGGGCTTACATTTCCTGCCATGTCCCATCAACAATTCAAATAAGCTATAGTGTTGGTCTGTTGGCTTTTTTTTAATGTCTCCTCAAAAACTACTTGGTGCAATTTCACTAAAACATTGCTTAGGCCAGACTTTTTTATGTTTTTAGCTCTACTGATCAGAGATCTTTTAGCTCTACTGATCAGAGATCAGCAGAGCTTATGCCGTGGTGCGGCGTCCGTCGTCTGTCCGTTAACTTTTATTTGTAGCGACAACTCCTCTGAAACTACTGGATGGATATTCATGAAACTTTGCAGAAATGTTGCCCATAAAGTCTAGTTGATCCTAGCAAAAATTCATGTTGATGTGAAATCCAAGATGGCCGCCAAAGCTAAAAATAGAGTTTTAAAATACAAGTTTGTAGCGACTACTTCTTCAAAACTATAAGTGATATTGATATGGGACTTTTTCTAAAATGATCAGCATGACATGATGTTGATCCTTGTCAAAAATCGTTATGATTCAACGTTAAACGTGGCTGCCAGCGGCCATCTTTGTTTACATAGAGTTATATAGTAAAAACTTGTAGCGACTACTCCTCTGAAACTACTTGGCGGATTGTCATGAAACTTTACAGGAATGTTACTCTTGATGTCTAATTGATCCTAGCAAAATTTCAGTTCTGCCAGAAATTCAAGATGGCCGTCACAGCTAAAAATAGATTTTTAAAAAAATAAGTTTGTAGCGACTACTTCTTGAAAACTATAAGTGATATTGATATGGGACTTTTTCTAAAATGATCAGCATGACATGATGTTGATCCTTGTGGAAAATTATTTTGATTCGACGTTAAACATGGCTGCCAGTGGCCATCTTTGGTTACATATAGTTATATAGTAAAAACTTGTAGCGACTACTCCTCTGAAACTACTTGACGGATGTTCGAGAAACTTCACAGGAATGTTGCTCTTGATGTCTAGTTGATCCTAGAAAAATTTCAGGTCGGCCGGAAATTCAAGATGGCCGCCACAGCTAAAAATAGATTTAAAATAAATACGTTTGTAGCGACTACTTCTTCAAAACTATAAGTGATATTGATATGGGATTTTTTCTAAAATGATCAGCATGACATGATGTTGATCCTTGTGGAAAATTATTTTGATTCGACGTTAAACATGGCTGCCAGTGGCCATCTTTGGTTACATATAGTTATATAGTAAAAACTTGTAGCGACTACTCCTCTGAAACTACTTGACGGATGTTCATGAAACTTCACAAGAATGTTGCTCTTGATGTCTAGTTGATCCTAGAAAAATTTCAGGTCAGCCGGAAATTCAAGATGGCCGCCACAGCTAAAAATAGATTTTAAAATAAATAAGTTTGTAGCGACTACTTCTTCAAAACTATAAGAGATATTGATATGGGACTTTTTCTAAAATGATCAGTATGACATGATGTTGGTCCTTGTCGAAAATCGTTTTGATTTGACGTTAAACATGGCTGCCAGCGGCCATCTTTGTTTACATAGAGTTATATAATGAAAACTTGTAGCGACTACTCCTCTGAAACTACTTGACGGATTTTCATGAAACTTCACAGGAATGTTGCTCTAAATGTCTAATTGATCCTAGCAAAATTTCAGGTCGGCCGGAAATTCAAGATGGCCACCACGGTTAAAAATAGATTTTCAAACAAGAGGTCAATGACCTTGAAGCTCTACTGATTGATTTAGATTTCAGGAAGTAGTCGCTACACACTTGTTTTTTGAAAATTTATTTTTAACCGTGGCGGCCATCTTGAATTTCCGGCCGACCTGAAATTTTGCTAGGATCAATTAGACATCAAGAGCAACATTCCTGTGAAGTTTCATGAAAATCCGTCTAGTAGTTTCAGAGAAGTAGTCGCTACAAGTTTTCATTATATAACTCTATGTAAACAAAGATGGCCGCTGACAGCCATGTTTAACATCGAATCAAAACGATTTTTGACAAGGATCAACATCATGTCATGCTGATCATTTTAGAAAAAGTCCCATATCAATATCGCTTATAGTTTTCAAGAAGTAGTCGCTACAAACTTGTATCTTGAAAATCTATTTATAGCCATGGCTGCCATCTTGAATTTCCGGCAGACCTAAAAAAAGTCTGGGATCAATTAGACATCAAGAGCAACATTCCTGTGAAGTTTCATAAAAAATCGTCAAGTAGTTTCAGAGGAGTAGTCGCTACAAGTTTTTACTATATAAATCTATGTAAACAAAGATGTCCGCTAGCGGCCATGTTTAAAGTCGCATTGAAATAAATTTCGACAAGAATCAACATCATGTCATGCTGATCATTTTAGAAAACGTCCCATATCAATATCACTTACAGTTTTCAAGAAGTAGTCGTTACAAATTTATTTATTTTAAATCTATTTTTAGCTGTGGCGGCCATCTTGAATTTCCGGCCAGCCTGAAATTTTTCTAGGATCAACTAGACATCAAGAGCAACATTCCTGTGAAGTTTCATGAACATCCGTCAAGTAGTTTCAGAGAAGTAGTCGCTACAAGTGTTTACTATATAACTCTATGTAAACAAAGATGGCCACTGGCAGCCATGTTTAACATCGAATCAAAATAATGTTTGACTAGGATCAACACCATGTCATGCTGATCATTTTAGAAAAAGTCCCATATCAATATCACTTATAGTTTTCAAGAAGTAGTCGCTACAAACTTATTTTTTAAAAATCTATTTTTAGCTGTGGTGGCCATCTTGAATTTCTGGCCGACCTGAAATTTTGCTAGGATCTATTAGACATCAAGAGCAACATTCCTGTAAAGTTTCATGAAAATCCGCCAAGTAGTTTCAGAGAAGTAGTCGCTACAAGTTTTTACTATATAACTCTATGTAAACAAAGATGGCCACTGGCAGCCATGTTTAACGTCGAATCAAAACAATTTTTGACAAGGATTAACATCATGTCATGCTGATCATTTTAGAAAACGTCCCATATCAATATCACTTACAGTTTTCAAGAAGTAGTCGTTACAAATTTATTTATTTTAAATCTATTTTTAGCTGTGGCGGCCATCTTGAATTTCTGGCCAGCCTGAAATTTTTCTAGGATCAACTAGACATCAAGAGCAACATTCCTGTGAAGTTTCATGAACATCCGTCAAGTAGTTCCAGAGAAGTAGTCGCTACAAGTGTTTACTATATAACTCTATGTAAACAAAGATAGCCACTGGCAGCCATGTTTAACATCGAATCAAAATAATGTTTGACTAGGATCAACACCATGTCATGCTGATCATTTTAGAAAAAGTCCCATATCAATATCACTTATAGTTTTCAAGAAGTAGTCGCTACAAACTTATTTTTTAAAAATCTATTTTTAGCTGTGGCGGCCATCTTGAATTTCTGGCCGACCTGAAATTTTGCTAGGATCTATTAGACATCAAGAGCAACATTCCTGTAAAGTTTCATGAAAATCCGCCAAGTAGTTTCAGAGGAGTAGTCGCTACAAGTTTTTACTATATAACTCTATGTAAACAAAGATGGCCACTGGCAGCCATGTTTAACGTCGAATCAAAACAATTTTTGACAAGGATTAACATCATGTCATGCTGATCATTTAAGAAAATGTCCCATATCAATATCACTTATAGTTTTCAAGAAGTAGTCGCTACAAACTTGTATTTTAAAAATCTATTTTTAGCTTTGGTGGCCATCTTGGATTTCACATCAACATGAATTTTTGCTAGGATCAACTAGACTTCATGGGCAACATTTCTGTAAAGTTTCATGAATATCCATCAAGTAGTTTCAGAGGAGTAGTCGCTACAAATAAAAGTTTACGGACAGACGGACGACGGACGCCGCACCACGGCGTAGGCTCTGCTGATCTCTGATCAGTAGAGCTAAAAACAAGTCTGTAGCGACTACTTCCTGAAATCAAAATCAATCAGTAGAGCTTCAAGGTCATTGACCTCTTGTTTGATTAGCCAGAATGCGCAGTTAATTTTAGACTTTAATACATGGTTATGGGTTTTCTATCCATCAGTTTGTCTGTCTGCATACAACAGTTTATAAGACCACAAGGTGAAATTTTATGAAGCTTGCAACAAATAATCAAAATAAACCATACTAGATTGCCTTTTAATTGACTTGTTACCTTGAAACTAAGATTAAAGTCATTTAATACTATTATACAATCTTTTTTCTTTTAGACGCCTTTGTGGGTATGTTTTCATGATTTTTTTTGATTTATTAATCCCTCCTCCTACCCTTCATTTTTCCAGAAAAAATCGGTAAACCTAATAAATTTAAAAAAAAACTGGCCTTATGTATACAACAAGTATTGGTTCTAAATGAAATTTAAACTTCATGCAAATCCAAGATGTCAAAGTTTACTTAAGCAATGCATATACATCAAAGACCACAAAAAAAAGAGAAAACGTTTGTGATCTTTATTGATCAAGAACCAAATGAGGTATTCATGTGAGATCTACTGATTGGCATGACAAAATAAATTCCTGTTGACTAGGCTTCCAACAGATAAGCATCTCCGTAACAACAGCCAAACTTTACAACATAATTATGTACACCGTTTCTTAACCTACAGACGATGAGGTATATATATATATATATACAACTTGCATGTTTTGCGAATACAAATTCTAGACAATATATAAAAGGCTTTAACCTGCCAGGCTAAACCCAAAAACTGGAGCATCAAATTAATAGTGAACAACTCACAATTCATTTTACCCATATTCAATCACCGGTGTTTTAACCCGTGAATAAACCTATAATTTGAATTGGCACATATACATTATTATATGACCTGAACACCTAGATAGAGTTTTGATAAAAGAACAGAGTATAATTTCTGACAGTTCTAGGAACTTCAAGCTTTTTTGTTCAACTACGGTTTTGTAGTGTAATGTTAGGGTTATTTGGCGGGTTAGTTTCTTTAAAGAGAAGATAATGGTATTTGAAAGAACAGAAAACGTAACAAAATGTAATTTCAAATTTATTGGTTTTGATGGTCAAGTCGGTGGGAGATCCACCGTCAATGTCATATTAATACATTTATCAATGAATACAACTTATTACAAACAATATAAGTGCACATTCTATGACTTGCAACATTTTATATACCGTAACATTCCAGGTTCTGGTGAAGGATAAGGCAAAAACAAAAATAATGTGGTTCAGATTACATGGCCAAAAAAGGGGTAGGTAGAAACATTTATAACATTTCTATCGGTGGAAGATTGGGATTTCTTAATGAAAGAATAATCCTAATCTCTAAATATTAGTAACTCCGAATAACAAAAACAAAAAACTATGATCATGATGTTCAGTCGGGATGTCATCTGCCGATGTTTAATAAAGCGAATGATTTCGGTTAAAATCATATTCAAATGATTTAAAATGTAATACATAATTTAACTGCTGGGTCCGACTATAGGATGGTAGGTGTGTTCTGCTTTTTCACTGGCATACTCTCGTTCGTGAAAAGAACCACACGTTTACCATCTTGTGAAGGATTTCCCAATAATCAACCCCAGCAGTAAAATAATCTCTATAAGAATTTATAGATTTTTATTTTACATTAAGTTTTGACATTTCGTCAGCTTTGAAGAGTAATAAAAAAAAAGAGTTATATATATCTTCAAAACCGGGGAAAAAAGATTTGATTGGAAGTACTAGGGTAGGTCTGGTAACCTGAACCACATAAATTTTGGAGTGCCTAAACTTCACATTTAATACACTGTCAAACTGTTGTTTAAAATTACAACAACAAAAATCCTTAAACTGTACTTAAAGCTACACAGTCCCTATTTTAACTGGTAATTACTCGTAAATATGAATGAGTCACGTGAAGTAGTTTCAAATTGACAAACACCTCAAAAGTCGGTATATAAGCAGGAATCGATGCGCAAAATTTCACACTTTTATTTAGCCTCCGTACAGGTAGCATCGATAAATATACGACTTTAGAATATGTGATAAAAATAGTTGCCAGGAACGGGGTTTGAACTGAACCACTAGTCCACGGCTATTTATTGGTATATTGTAGCATTTTTAACACTAAATACGTATTACGTAATAACTAGCGCGCACACAAACTCATCAAGCACTAAATATCAAGTCGAGATATGATTGTTTTGAGGCGAAGTATTAGTTTCATATTGATAACATACAATATTACACCAGGCAATATTAATTTACACGTGCGACAAGATGGACTATATATTTATTGATCCATCTCGAGTTGCGTTCAAATATGTTTAGTTATTTTGCCTCGTAATAAATGGTAGTATACTATTTTCTCAAGTAGCGTTGTAGTGCAGTGCAGTGGACAGAGCACCGGACTTGAAATCGGAAGGTCATGTGTTCGAGCCCCGAAAGAGGCTAACTTTTTTTCTGTAAAAATTACTGTTACCCGTGTACAGGTAAGATGTGCACTTGTCAATTTCTATACAGTAAATGATTTCCTGCGCTATATTTGCTCGCTTAAACACAAAATCAAGATTTCGACATGAGCTGGTGAACATGAAGTTACACAAGGACACGCCTACAAAGAAGAGATCGACTGATATAGACTCTGTAGCTTTAAGTACCTAAAACTCTCATGAAAATGTTATTTTACACGTTTTACATGATAATATCATTTAATATTGCATGTTCATCATTGTTAGAACCATTGTTAATAGTTTGAGATAAATTTCCTCATTCTAATAAAAAATCCTCGTACTCGAAATGTAACTATTAACATTTGAGATATCCAGATAGTTTGAGATAATGACATTCTGAATGACTTGAATTGGGGTTTTAAGGCGCACCAACACATGAAAAGGTTATATGGCGCCTAACAGGCATGAACATGCCAGGCTCATCTTCCATGTACATCGAGATAAAATATGGAAAATGGGCCTAGAACCTTCTCACCCTGAACTGCAGAGTTGCTGCAAATTCTATCGTAGAAACTCCATTTACGATGGAGCCACGTTATTCTGAATGAAGATGGATGTTATTATGGGAAAAATAAGTGTTAACTAATAATTAAATTTTATAGAAATTCTTGATGATGTAAAGGCATTTTTATATATTATCCAATTTATTTTTCATTTTATGAAATATGTTGAGAAACTAGAAGGGTTTCACGGAACACTTGTGTCGCCTGCCATGTGCTTATTTCAGTAAGGACAATCTACCTGCCATGTGCTTATTTCAGTAAGGACAATCTACCTGCCATGTGCTTATTTCAGTAAGGACAATCTACCTGCCATGTGCTTATTTCAGTAAGGACAATCTACCTGCCATGTGCTTATTTCAGTAAGGACAATCTACCTGCCATGTGCTTATTTCAGTAGGACAATCTACTTTTAAAGTTGTGCAAATCTTTATTAATTTTACGAAGCAGATTTTTTTTTTAAAATGTTGTTTATGAAAAGGGACATAACTCTGCATTCCATACCTGATAAGGAGGAACTGTATATAGTTTCATAAACCATATGTCAATATTTGGCCAAGTTATGAGCTAGGTTAGGTTGCAGGTTAAAGTTTTATAAAAACGGGGTACAACTCTACGAAATGAAAGTCAGAGTTATTGCACATGTCAACTGCATTGAGTAATTGATAAAAAAAGAACTGCATTCATTTTTATGATCATAGGTCAAGATTTTGCCAAGTTACGAGCCAGGTTAGATTGCATGCTAAAGTTTTATGAAAAGGGGCATAACTCTGCCAACATGAAAGTCAAAAGTATTGGACATTTTTAACAACATTCCTTGCGGTAAGATAAAATGTGTGTAAAGTTCCATGAACATAGGTCGAATACTTTTCAAGTTACGATCAAAGTTAAGCTGCAGATTAAAATGTGAAGGACGACGACTATGGACACCAGACAAAGTGATATATAATTGTCGACAGACAATATGATCCCCAAGTGTTTACCATGCTATGCAGAACAGGTGTATGCATTATGGAATGAATATTCACCCCACCACAGTATGGGAAGAATACATAATCACTCCACCACAGTGCAGTATGGAATGAATATTCACCCCACCACAGTATGGAAAGAATACATAATCACTCCACCAGTGCAGTATGGAATGAATATTCGCCACAGTATGTAAAGAATACATAATCACTCCACCACAGTGCAGTATGGAATGAATATTCACCCCACCACAGTATGGAAAGAATACATAATCACTCCACCAGTGCAGTATGGAATGAATATTCGCCACAGTATGTAAAGAATACATAATCACTCCACCACAGTGCAGTATGGAATGAATATTCGCCCCACCACAGTATGGAAAGAATACATAATCACTCCACCACAGTGCAGTATGGAATAAATAATCACTCCAACACAGTGCAGTATGGAATACATAATCACTCCAACACAGTGAAGTATGGAATACATAATCACTCCAACACAGCACAATGTGGAATAAATAATTAATCACACTGCAGTGCAGTATGAAATGAATATTCACCCCACCACAGTATGGAATAAAGAACTAATCATTCCACCAGTGCAGTATGGACTGAACAATCACTCCACCAGTGCAGTATGGAATGAACAATCACCCCACTAGTCCAGTATGGAATGAACAATCACCCCCACTAGTCCAGTATGGAATGAATAATAATCCACTAGTCCAGTATGGAATGAACAATCAACCCACTAGTGCAGTATGGAATGAATAATCATCCACTAGTACAGTATGGAATGAATAATCACTCCACCGGTGCAGTATGGAATGAATAATCACCCCACTAGTCCAGTATGGAATGAACAATCACCCCACTAGTGCAGTATGGAATGAATAATCATCCACTAGTGCAGTATGGAATGAATAATCACTCCACCAGTGCAGTATGGAATGAATAAATAATCGAATGCTGTATATACATTCGTTATACACACTATCCCACTCGTCAAATTGGTATATGGGTGGCCAAGAATAAAATCCAAATAATGTAATCTTATAAAATGTTCTCTGAAATGCATTATTTTGTCTTGCTTGCAATCTAATAGAAAGAAGCCAATATTTTTATCACTTAGCAATACTGACCTTGGTATTGGACCAACTGGCCCACATTTCTAAACTTATTAGACCTAAAATAGGAAGGTCTGGATTTCTAAATGATGACAAAATTATTAAAAATTGAAATATGTTGACATGGGAATGGATGGATGTACATTGTATAAGTACTGGCTGACACAAGCAAAGCAATCTGCTGTCTAATAAAATTCCCAGATCTCAGTGTTACAACGGTCCCTTATTCGTACCTCTGATTAAAACCAACGAAATATAGGGCATGTGCAGTAGATATTTTAGAGTAGACGAACGTCATGGTTAATCAATTACGCTATTAATTCATACTAAGAACAAACAAAACAAACTTCTTTAAACTAATTACTTACAAGCATATTGTGGTGTAAGCTGAAACGCTCGATTATCATTAATTATTGATTATTGGGTAATATTACTGCCTTGTAATGGATGCCTCTGATTGATCAATACAGCCGTCTCATTCCCGGACACTAGTAATTGGCATGTTGTGCCGGATGATTCATGAAAGATGCCTTTGTGATAATCTGGCAAGCAAGAAAGTCTAATAAAGAATGAAGACTTTAACATATTAATTTCAAAATATTTAAACAAACTGCATCCACAAATATAATTTTTTTAATGAAACCTTTAAGATTTTTTTTTTTTTTTTTTTTTACAAAAAAAACAGTGCTTTTGCATTATATATATAAATATATAAACCTAATTTTGGTAGATGCCTGCCTATTATTGTATTTTTTTTTCTTTTCAAAACTGACTTGTACTTATTTATAAGGTTGACACCTTTAAATTCCCATTTGCAAGGACCTGAGACCCCTAAAAGATGATGGACAAAACAAAATGTTGGGTAAAACATTGATCACAGTATATTGTCGTTATTACGATATTATTAGTTGAGTTGCATTTGATTCATGGTGCAACAACAGAAACAGGTCATAGGGCCTCGACAGAAAAGAACATTCCAGGCCCACACCCTAGTAACATGGAAATAAAAATATACAGACTGGGCCTAGAACCTTCTCACCAGCACAGCTGCTGCAAATTCTGTTGTAAACACTCATTTTACAGAAGGATGTAAGCTGAATCAACACAGGGGATTTGATGAAGACCTTTAATGAGCATGACTTCAATGCCTCTGCATGGATCGACAATGACTCTGCTCATACGTATTTTATAACCAATCACAGGTCTTATTGACATAATAAATAATTGAACTGAATTGGGGTTTACGGCACACCAACACAAAAAAGTGTATATGGCGCCAACACAAATAAACATTCCAGGCTCACCCATTTACATCTAGATAAAAATATGCAGAAAGGGCTACAAACTTTTCAACTGCAGAGTTGCTGCAAATTGTGTTGTAAACATTCGCTGGAGTCACGATCACTGTTTCTGCCACTACACAAGTAACACCTGAAACAATACAGGGATGATAATAAACACGTTTAATGAACATGGCAAAATGAACATGAATTCGGGGTGATTTTACCCCTGCCGGGACAATCAGTGGTCTAGTCTTGCCCCAAAATAAACAATACACACCTACATGTAGTAATAATTACATAAGCTTCAATAATTAACATTTCTTTTACAAATGTCCGAAACGACTTAAAATTTATATACAAAACATGCTTTATGGTTTTGTTATAAAAATCAGTAACAAAAATTAAAATAAATACTTTTGATTGCACTTTTCCATTTATAAAACTACTTCTGCAACGTACAATTGGGAAAATGGTAAAATTACAAAATAACGCACCATTGAGGTCACGAGTGAAATACGAAAATCGTACTGCCCTCTTCATTTGAGGTCAGGAGTGAAATATGAAACTCATACTGCCGTCTTTATTGAACAAGCACATTAATGGAACTTTCCAAAATAACTATTGCCAACAATAACAATGCTGCAGTTTTAACCATTGCAGATACTTCACGGAGGTATCAGCCTCAGTTGCAGTGCTCCAGATAAGCTTTCAGCACAGCGCATGTTGCAGCGTAAAAAAGATTACGTTAGGTATTTACATTTACAAATGCGTATCCTTAAAAACAAGTTATGCACAAATCATTAATGTAGTGTTTATTCTTAATCATTACCATAAAAAATATTGCATATTGTCAAACAGCCGACAAAGAAGCCCATTTCTTTTATTGCAAGCATCTACTAGTAATTGCCGGAGCCACTCGATTGTCAGTCAGTACCTCGAACTTCAATTGAATTGAATTGAATTGGGGTTTTAAGGCGCACCAACACATGAAAAGGTTATATGGCGCCTAACAGGCATGAACATGCCAGGCTTATCTTCCATGTATATCGAGATAAAAATGGAAAATGGGCCTAGAACCTTCTCACCCTGAACTGCAGAGTTGCTGCAAATTCTATCGTAGAAACTCCATTTACGCTGCTCTTTTGATGCGAGCGAGATAGCACCTGAAACAATGCAGGGATCATGATGAAGACCTTTAATGAACATGAACAAAAATGATAAAATGAACATGAATTTGGGGGGATTCTACCCCTCTGCCTACCCCTCCAAAGGGATCTGCAGTGGCCCTATTCTTTGCCCCGTGACCAAACGGGGGAAATAAACAGATCTACTGAGTATGACTGGGTGAACTCATTTTTTCTAAGCTATTGAAGTATGTAAGCAGGATTTTGGTTCTCAGTATTTATCTCAATTTTTTAATGCGTTTTTGTATGTTTTAATGTTATTTTTAATGCGTTTTTGTATGTTTTAATGTTATTTTTAATGCGTTTTTGATGAAAACAAGATGCTCAAGTATTTCAGAGCAATACACGTCCCCTACCGGGCATTTATTTAGTAACAGTGACCTTGACCATAAATGCAATCCCAAACTTGCTTTTCATATAAGCCACCTACCTACATACCAAGTTTCGTGCCAATATCTCATTCCTAAGTAAAGTTAATGAGCAGAAACAGTTGTTCCTTTTTTAGCCACATTTTTAACTTGATATTGAACCCAATCACCCCAAATGAAATCCCAAACGTCTGTTTCAAATAAGCTATCTACCCATAAAGTTTCATTACAGTATCTCATTCCTAAGTGGTTATTGAGCGGAAACCATTTTTCTATTTTTAGTAATATTGACCTTGACCCCAAATGCAATCAAAAACTTGTATTTCATATAAGCTACCTGCACACCCAGTTTCAACCCAATGCGTCATTCCTATCAACCTTATTGAGCAGAAACCATTTTTTTCTTTTTTACTAACAATGACCTTTGACCTTGTCCCCAGTGACCCCAAATGCAATCCCAAGCTTCCTGTTTATATAAGCTACCTACCCATAAGGTTTCATTCCAATATTTCATTCCGAACTAAATTTATTGAGCGGAAACCATTTTTTTATATTTAGTACCGTAAGTGTATTTTGTGTATATTATTTTCACAATTTCTGTTGCCATAGCAACTATAATTTTTGACGTATTAATAAAATAACCTGCATGGTCTCCACTCTCCCATTTACTTACACACAAACTGTCATTGACTTATTTTAGGCATTTCCTTTGTTATCAAAGGATCCATATATTTTGTGTATTTTTACTATTTCCGTTTCCACAGCAACCATATTTTTTGTCTGATCATTGCCCTCTACCAACATGACAAGTTTCATAAAATATTTTAAATACGTTTCACGTTATCACAGAATCCATATTTGTGGGACTGACTGACAGACTTAAATATGTTTCTCATTATTGCATGATCCATATTTGTGACACACCGGTAGAGTACTAAAAATAGGCATAATTACACAGAAAGGCATCTTATCTGGAGCACTGCAGTTGTGGATAATACACATAAAATATAATACACAATAATATCAAGTCGCATAAGTACTAAACGGACACTGAAGAAACCATTATTTTATAACACAACAAACACATCACTATCATTTTGGGACGTTTTGAACGAGAGTGGAGCATATACATTTTTTAAGAACTGTGAAAATGTACATTTGTGACACTAAATTAAAACGTATAGTTAAAAAACTTTTTGAACATTTTTGTACACCGTAATCCCGAACTTGTACACTGGTTTTATACACATTTGTACAAAGCGTGGCAAGATATTCAAATAAAGCATACACAGCCTATCTGCCGAGCTGTGAATATTTGCTGCGCGCAAAATTTTGCCGTATAATAACATAAATGATTAATCTGACTGGTCTATTCACATAATATCTAACATCTGTAATGTAAACATCCATTATCCATGTGTCAATTTGTTGTTACATGCCAATTGTATTTAACTGACAAAAATTGCATACATACAAAGCAACGTTTTGTCATACCAAGCAGTGATCAACAGTTTTCTCTAATGATTGTTTTTGAGTTAAATATATGTGTTGCAATTGTAAACTTAACACTCCGCTGCTATACATTGAGAAGTAATTGCAAACGCTGACGTTAATGGAGTCCGGTCCTCATGGCACACAAGGTGAAGTGGTTCAACATTTGTTGTCGAGATGGTGTATTAGTTAATATGGAGATGCTGTATTAGTTATAAACAAAGCAATGGATATTTTGGAACAGTTTTGTCCTTTAAAACTCAATCATTTAACTTAAGTGGTGGAAACAAACATGTGGCAAACCACCTCCAAATATTGTTTATATTGCACAACATACTCTGTAACTGCCAGAACACATGTAGTGGCACTGATACGATGATTGTTACATCCATATTGTCACAGTCATTTTCAATTGCAATAACTTTCAATACTTTGGTATTGCACATTATAGTAAATGTCGACAACTATTTTCACATTTTAAACAAACCAAAAGCATGAAATATCAAAATAGACATAACAACAACATGGTTTTCTAACCTTTTTTCCAAAAAAAATGAAGAAAAACAAGTTTGACTCACTTACTGACTTAACAATGACAAAAAGAAATCTTCTGAGACATTGCTTGCGGTCGTCGGTTGTGTTTGGTAAGGTCGTACATTCCAGTGCCATTATACCTGATGATCTGGCATCATTAATCATCTTCACAAATTGAACGCTAATACAAGAATAAAATCCAAAAGTATCAAAATAACACAACTGTAACGAAAGACTTATTCAAACAATTTATAGTGAATGAAAACAAGAAAATGGTTATTGATTTCTGTAAGGGCTATTCCATTAAAACATACATGGGACCCCAGGAAGGCACTTTTGAAATTGACCACCCACCCATAGATGCAAAACTGACCACCCACCCATAGATGCAAAATTGAACACCCATCCATAGATGCAAAATTGACCACCCACCCATAGATGCAAAATGGAACACCCACCCATAGATGCAAAATTGACCATCCACCCATAGATGCAAAATTGACCCAGAGATGCAAAATTGAACACCCACCCATATATGCAAAAGTGACCACCCACCCATAGATACAAAATTGAGTTGAAGAACAAAAGGGTTCACCCACAGATGTTATTGAATTGCCTTCTTGGGCTGCTGGGTACGTTTTAATGGAAATGCTCTAATGAGGATTTGTTTTTGTACAGGATGCCACTAGCTCTGTGTCCGATGCCAAAACAAGTTGTCCCAAGTGATATTACTTTATACAAACTCAGTAACCTGTAACATTTTTTAACAATGCATGTTTGACTTCACATCATCGTATAAATGGCACATTAAGAATCAGTATTTGTATTTCACACAAATCATCAATTCCGAATAAATGACAACTCGCCCAAGCTTCTGAATTGTTTTTCCAGTTAAGGTTACCAATGGAAACTCCTCTAATATTCCGTAGTGTATTAATTGTATCATGTCCTTGTCAAGAATAAATACTGAATTAATACCGTTCATGGTTGAACGCTGAAATGCATTTCTGGTGCAGACTCTACCAAGATTTGGTAGACCGTGTTTGGTCATATCTTTGGTTAGACTTGCGCAGGTTTGTTTTGAGACACGATCCAAATGACCATAAACACTAACAATGTAACCAGCCTCTTGTCTTTCAAAATAGCTACTGGCACCAGATTCATTTGCAAAGATTTGTTCCGAAATCAAAATTAAATTCCAGTGCTTAAGAACAACACAATAATTCAGCGAGAATCACTAATCCTGGCACCTACTTAATCCTTTGAAGTGGAATTTTTTCTATTCAACTCCTTTCCTCCGTCTTTTTTCTGCGTGGTCGTAACTTCCTTTATTGAATTAAATGTCTTGCTAAACCACGTGTTTTTGGATGCTTGTATTTCAGTCACTGCTGAGTTTAACTGATGTGTCAAGTCTTGGGTCTTACACTCGGTTTCGACTAGAGCCAGTTTGGTTTGCGCGAGTTCTAGTTCCAGCTCGCGGACTTGACGTTCAAGGTCAAGAATGCGTGGGTTTATATTTGCGGGATCCAGCTTCGATTCCGGGATCTGAACTTTGCCGTCATTGTCAAACATCGCCGAACACTTCTCACATGACTTTATCCGACACTGTAAGTTTGAATATGACAACTATATGTGAAAATGTATCAAGAGAACTCGACTTTAATCAATAATCACACGATTCAAAAAGAAAATGTACCTAAAGCTTTAAGAAAATTAAGTAGCACATGTAAATCAATGTATCATTTCAGACAAATGTATATGTTAAAATATACATGTATAAACAACTAAAAACTGATCAATCTTACTTATACTTTGGAATAACACAAAAGAAATTACATACATGTAAATTGTCTATTTAATGTCATGTAGATTACGTATTCCATACATGTAAATTGCAAATTTCAAATGCCTTTTCCATATTGTACAAATTGCCTTCGAACATCTTAATTGAATATTCCATAGATGCAAACTGGCTATACCACACAAATTACATTCAACTTGCTAATACAGACCTAAAATTTAGCGGAGGTATGCCCCTCTGAAAAAATGTTAATTTCTACGGGAGATTTCCAGCATTTAAGGTCTTTCCCAGGCAAGATTTTCATACATCCTAATTGTGTGTACCTTACATGTAAATTTCCTATACCATACATGTATATGCAAATTTCCTATTCCACACATGCAAACTGCCTATTACATAAATAATTATGTTTCCTATCCCATATATGCAAATTGCCTATTCCATACATAATTATGTTTCCTATACCATATATGCAAACTTCCTATTCCATACATAATTATGTTTCCTATCCCATATATGCAAATTTCCTATTCCATACATAATTATGTTTCCTATCCCATATATGCAAATTTCCTATTCCATACATAATTATGTTTCCTATCCCATATATGCAAATTTCCTATTCCATACATAATTATGTTTCCTATCCCATATATGCAAATTTTCCATACCCTGAATTAGACTTACTCTGATAGATTCCAACTCTGTCCTAGATGACGTCTGCTGTTTCTCCAGTCTCTCACTCAGCTGGGAACAAATCTGTCAGTGAAGTAAATCAAAAAGTATTATTACATGTAAATCATTGTTATTGTAATTAATCAGAGCTAGGGTAACATTAATGATACCTCACCTTTACACTATGAAGCAAGAGATGTTGACAACATATCCAAATTTGAAGTGTTGATCAAACTTAATTCGAAGATTTTGGAAGATCACTGAATCTTTTCTTTTTTTTTCTTCTTTTTTTTCTTCTAAAAGTCAGAGTTTTTGCACACAATATGACCTATTTATGTGTCGATGTGCCGTAAAACACCATTCAATCAATCTAAAAGTCAGAAAAACTAGAAAATGTGTGCATGGGACAAAGATGCTCCACTTTAGCGCTGTCAGTAACATACAATAAAACTTCAATGTAAATTTACCAAGTGCCAAAAGTAGGTCAGGAAATTCATATTGACCTAGTTTTGTCAGGAATATACCGCTGTCATATAGCTGTAAACACGTGTAAAGTTTGAAAGCTCTAAAGTTTCTGTTGAGTGAAAATTAGAGGTAAGGAAGAACTTTATGCAATTTAAATTTAAGTATGAAAAGTAGGTGAAGGTCATCATATGAACTTTCGGTAGTAACATACTGGTGTCATGTAGATGTCAAGTTTAAAAGCTGAACAGCTTGCGGTGTGTGTGAAATAACGGTAGGGAAACATTTTAATGTAACACTTTGATTTACAAAATGCGAAAAGTAGGTGAAGGTCTTTCATATGGACCTATTTTTCGTAGGAACATACTGATGTCATGTAGATGTATCATACTGATGTCATGTAGATGTAACATACTGATGTCATGTAGATGTAAACATACTGGTGTCATGTAGCTGTAACATACTGATGTCATGTAGATGTATCATACTGATGTCATGTAGATGTAACATACTGATGTCATGTAGATGTAAACATACTGATGTCATGTAGATGTGACATACTGATGTCATGTAGATGTAACATACTGATGTCATGTAGATGTGACATACTGATGTCATGTAGATGTGACATACTGATGTCATGTAGATGTGACATACTGATGTCATGTAGATGTAACATACTGATGTCATGTAGATGTGACATACTGATGTCATGTAGATGTGACATACTGATGTCATGTATATGTGACATACTGATGTCATGTAGATGTGACATACTGATGTCATGTAGATGTGACATACTGATGTCATGTAGATGTAAACATCTGTGAAGCTTTGAGAGTTGTAAGGCATGTGGTGTGTGTAAAATTGAGGTAAGAAACACTTGAATGTAAACTGTTTTTTATACGGACGTATGACCAACAGTATGGACAGTTTGTTTGTTTGTTTGTATGGTGTTTGACGTCATTTTCAACACATGTAAGGTTATATATGGCAGTACGGACAGACGGATGGACAAAGATAACACCATGTGCCCACTCAGCTTTCCTGGCGGGGCATAATAATATCATGTAGATCCTGAGAAGTTTTTAACTGACCTAAAACTAAGTTTTCTACTCGTATTAACATAAGCTCCAGCCAATCTTGAGAAGTCATGATATACTACCAGGGTGCCCAGTTAGAGATTAACAGTTGGAGATTAACAGCTGGGTTTTATTATAGGCAAATCTTTCACAAGATGGTAGGTATGTTGTTTTTTAATGAACAAGTGGATGATGCGAGTGAGTGAAAAAACAAAACATGCGTAACACCGAGTAAAGGAATTCCTTTTAATCAAACCCAGCAGTTAAATAATCTATTACATTTTAAATCGGTTACAGGTTGTGTATAATTTTAAATGAAACATTTCGCTTTGTTTAACATTCTCAACACTTGATGTCAACCTCTTCGACATTTTACTGATTTCATGACTCTACCTCACAATTAGTTACTTTTTTGTGTTCAGAGTCTGACATTAATATTAGTGATTAGGAACTTTCCACTTCCCAATGTTTATTCAGGTAAGGTCGAGTACCGTACCTGTTTGTAATCTGAAATAATGGCTGTATTTCTGGTGTTGTCGGAATCTAATCTGTCCAATTCCCGTCTGCACATTTCCTTTACCTGCAAAACAATCATAAATGTGTAGGCTCGTCCCTTATGCTGCAACCACGTCAAAGAGTGAGATGAATCTGATGTAAGAGTGTCAGTGTCTCTTTTTCTATTCTTTGGGAACATAACCCATATTATTATACCTCACATAAAACGCTCATGCTAAATCCCCATAGACAACAGTGTGTAATTTCTTACTATCTCACGCGAGGGTGATAGTACAGGGTGATAGTAAAAAATTATCGCATGCGCAGCTTTGATGCGCGTTGGAGTGCGTATTGTTTCGGTGACGTCATCGGCTTAGTATGTTTAATTCATCATAACTTCAAAAGTACTTTACCGATTTTAATAAACTACCACTCATTTTCTTAGTTACGTTATTTACAAGCCAACGCTATAACTTTCATAGACATATTTTGAAAAAAGTTGTTTTTTAAAAGAAAAAAAAAAAGAAAAAAATCCGGCAAAGTGAAATCTGTACTGAAAATGAACCTTATTTTGCCACGAGCGGATTTCGGTATAATAAAATAAATATCACTTTCATGAGAGGGTGATAGTAAGAATGTTAACCCTTCGGATATTGATTATCACCCTCGGCTTTGCCTCGGGCGATAATCATATCCTCAGGGTGAACATTCTTACTATCACCCTCTCATGAATGTGATATTTATATACTATCACAATTGGGAATTTTAGCGCGATTTTTCATAAAATTGGGGGAAACACAGTAAAACATTCATTTCGTAAGTGTATTTTTAGTACTATTAACATCACATCAAGGTCAACTGAGACATTTAAAAGTGTTTTGTACTCAATACTTGTCACACTTGGCTCCTTTCTTTTTCTTTCAATTAGGATTTTTTTGTCTCAAAATTGGGGAAAAAATATATATTTTGGCATTGGGAATATAGCCCAATAACAGCAATAAAAATAGCCAAAAAATGACACTGAAGTGATCCTAAATATCCTTTCTGGGAGCAACTCTCAATATAAATTATGCATCGAGGAGCCATTACAGAAAACTTCTATTCACGTTTTTGTAAGATTAAGGATAAAATATTAAATGTTCTTGCATACCGGATAAGGCTATCCACGTGTTACATGGGGGATGGAAAGTTTTATCTTTATGGGTAAAGATAAAAATCAATACACGCACCAACATCTGGTATGCAGGAAAACATGTAAAATTTAGTAGCTGGCGGCGTCAACGCACAACACGTCTCTGATATGCAAGAAAAATAATCTATCATGGGTATTTGGTTCAGATAGGGAATTCCAACCCCCGGTATGTGTTTTAATTGGAACCTCGGCAGAGCCTCAGTTCCGATAAAAACACTTATATCTCGGGTTGGAATATAAGAATCTTTCATGGGTATCCGGTGAAGATAGGGAATTCCAACCCGAGGTATAAGTGTTTTTATCGGAACTGAGTCTCTGCCGAGTTCCCTATCTGAACCGAATACCTATGACAGATTCTTTTTCTTGCATAGCAGAGACATGTTGTGCGTCGACGCCGCCAGCTACTAACGTTTTACATGATGTTGGCGCACGTGAATTTTATCTCGACCCTAGGGCGAGATGGAAATATCTAGCCCCATATAAATGATGGATATCCTTGTCCGGTATGCAAGAATTCCCTATCTTCAACAGATATCCATGAAAGATTCTTATATTGATATTGATCACATCAGTGCAGCAACGTACTACATTACGTGCATTTACCAATATTATACTGGTGGTATTTACATTTGAACTTTCTTTCTCATTTTCCCTGATCACAGCTAAGTGTGTACATGTGTTAATGTCTTGTACAAAGGAAGCAGACCAAAATTACATCTGGCATAATTCGAGCTTTTCCATTCAAACATACCAGACCACAGAATTTGCTTTCCTGGGGTCCCATGTATGTTTTAGTGGTATAGCCCCTATTGAATAATACTGTTGCAAATGATGTGTACTGTCATAAATAAGATGAATAGTGTTGTTTTTTTAATGTGTTTATAAATTGTAGACTGGTTACAAACTACTTGGATGTGTTGATAAATTGCAGACTGGTTACCATTTGGATATATTCCATTTCATAAATACGACTTGTTTTTTTATTTCATAAATCCAAATGGTTGCAGACTTTTTTTTTCTTTTTTTAGATATATTCAATAATTACAGACTGGTTACCAACCTGCTGAGACTCGATCTCCAGCCTCTGTTTCTCCTCCTCTGTTTCATGCAGGCCTTTCTTGGTGGTCATCAACTCTGCTGTCAACGCTTCACACATGTCCTGGCACTGTCACAGGGATAATGTACAAATTATATTGTGAATCTTGCCATTAAAAAATGTCAGTTGAAATGAAATGAAGTGGGGTTTTACACATTATATCATGTTATTTGGGGACAGCAGACTCAGCGGGAGAATACTGGATGAAGGATGAAGTTTCCCATCAGACATACCTCCGCCAGGGCGAGAACCCACGTGGGGCTGTGGTCTGCAGCTCTAAAGCCAAGCTAAATGTCAGTTGAACCGTATCACTAAGTCAAATAACTTTGAGGATTATAACTTGGACATTTATAACCAATTAAATAGAACACTATCATTTTATTACTACAAATAACACAAAGTTATATTACTAATATACCATGAACAAATAGTTAAGGCAAGTTCTAGTGGTCTTTGTGTGTCTTTCGCAACTGGTCTCCTTAAACATAAACCAGCCCATATGTACAATAATTACTTACTGAGTCCAGCTGTTTGGTAAGCCTGAGTTTACTCTCCACAATCTCGTGGGCCATGTCATCGTTCTCCTGTTCCCCCACCACCTGTCTACCCCATATGGACAATCATTACTTACAGAGTCCAGCTGTGTGGTAAGCCTGAGTTTACTCTCCACAATCTCGTGGGCCATGTCATCGTTCTCCTGTTCCCCCACCACCTGTCTACCCCATATGGACAATCATTACTTACAGAGTCCAGCTGTTTGGTAAGCCTGAGTTTACTCTCTACAATCTCGTGGGCCATGTCATCGTTCTCCTGTTCCCCCACAACCTGTCTACCCCATATGGACAATCATTACTTACAGAGTCCAGCTGTTTGGTAAGCCTGAGTTTACTCTCCACAATCTCGTGGGCCATGTCATCGTTCTCCTGTTCCCCCACCACCTGTCTACCCCATATGAACAATCATTACTTACAGAGTCCAGCTGTTTGGTAAGCCTGAGTTTACTCTCTACAATCTCGTGGGCCATGTCATCGTTCTCCTGTTTCCCCACCACCTGTCTACCCCATATGGACAATCATTACTTACAGAGTCCAGCTGTTTGGTAAGCCTGAGTTTACTCTCCACAATCTCGTGGGCCATGTCATCGTTCTCCTGTTCCCCCACAACCTGTCTACCCCATATGGACAATCATTACTTACAGAGTCCAGCTGTTTGGTAAGCCTGAGTTTACTCTCCACAATCTCGTGGGCCATGTCATCGTTCTCCTGTTCCCCCACAACCTGTCTACCCCATATGGACAATCATTACTTACAGAGTCCAGCTGTTTGGTAAGCCTGAGTTTACTCTCTACAATCTCGTGGGCCATGTCATCGTTCTCCTGTTCCCCCACCACCTGTCTACCCCATATGGACAATCATTACTTACAGAGTCCAGCTGTTTGGTAAGCCTGAGTTTACTCTCCACAATCTCGTGGGCCATGTCATCGTTCTCCTGTTCCAGGCGTATATTGGCCTCCATCAGCCGCTTGTTCTCACGCTGAAATATACAGGTTAAATAAGTCGGATTGCAATATACAGGTTTAACTGAGTCGGATTGAAATATACAGGTTTAACAGAGTCGGATTGAAATATACAGGTTTAACTGAGTCAGATGTGAAAATTGTTAACACATTTGTGAGGATACACTGATTTTATCCAATTTTGAACCAGAGTGAGATTTTACAGTCCTGGACGAGCACTCGAGCACCATCCCGGACCTATTCAATAAGGAATCGGTATAACAAATAGATGGTCCCCGAATAAACGGCCATAACTTTGGCAGATCATTGAAAACGAAAATCGTGACAAAATGCGGAAGTACCCTTCTTAGTGATGCATTGCTGCAAGTTTAGTCCAAATCTGCTGAGTGGACAAACTTCTAAGTGCAATATATAGAATTTTGTAAATATTCAATGGGCCATAATCCTGTGGTACAGCATCTAAAAACAAAAATCCTGATAATATGCGAAATCACTCTTCATAGTGTTGACAAGGCAAAATATAGCATTTTTCATTAAATCAAGGGCCATAACTCTGGCGTTTATTATCCGTTATTGATCTTTTTCGAACTCACCTGAGCTATTATTGATATTAAGATTCTGGCCAAGCTTCGTAAAGATCCGATTCAAAAGGAAGCTGCTAGGGTGCTTTATTTTGTAACTAAAAACACTACATTGTTTATTATGGGGGAGCATATAGTCGCCGCTTTTTCCGTCCGTCCGTGTGTGCGTCCGTGCGTCACACTTTTTGTCCGGAGCATAACTCAAAAAATATGCTTGATTAAAGTTCATGTGAATGATTAGGACAATGAGACGGAGGAACCATAACTCTAGCTTCACTACTTTTTAATTATCTCCCTTTTTTGCAAAATCTTATCCAGAGCATAATAGAGTTCCGTACGGATTCATTTTGAATAAGGAAGCACTCACACTAAACATTACTTTTTTCTATGTAACTTTTGGGATGCATCCATCAATTTTACCGATTCTCTTGTTGTTATTATTAATATCAGAAAACAAACAACAACACACAAACTATAAGTGATAATTTTACGGCACCATATATAGTTCCACCTATGGCCCATATGAGGTTGTCCATACAGATTTGGTAACCACTGTCTGCACATGTATTTTTGCAGAAGATTTTTTAAAGATTTGTTAAATGAAACTGATAAGCCCCATTGCGGGGGCATTTATGACCTCAGGTGCACCATTCAAACAAACATTTAATGATGCTTCACATAAACTTGGGGTTGTCCGTGGTCGAGTGGTCTCAGACTTGAAATCACATGTCCCTCACCGCTGTGGGTTCGATTCCCCAGGGGGAAAAATGCCCGGGTTTGCATCTGGGGTCTTCCTCCACCAATAAAAAGCTGGAATGTCGCCAAATGACCTTAGCTGTTGGTGCAACTATAAAATCCAGAACATCACATTGAGCCTTTGGCTCAGGTGATCAAAAACACCGACAGATGACAACGATTTTTAAATTTTGAAGTCCCGATGAGTTTCTTGCATTTGAGATTTACTAAAACATGGCAGAGAAGTAACTGATAATAGAGTATATTGTGCTAAAAATACAAAAACTATTAATTGTTAAAACGGGTCTTTTAAGAAAATCCATCTATACATAGTTGTTTTAACATATAAACGGTTATAATTTTTACTACATTATTATACACTCTTTATGGGACGGGCCTCATCCTTTGACAAAAAACTAATAATCTCAATTTCCTTGTGCAAATGTATTTCTAACAGCAATTTACAGTTACCTATAGAAATTCTCTCCCCACCAAATACAATAGGCTCGAAATGTGTCTTTAAGGATATAAAGACTCTGGCCAAGTTTAACATGGGTAGAATTTAGCTTCTTTTTTTTCAAGTGCAAATATTTTTAACTAGCAAAAGTGCATTCTTACTAGCACCTTTTTTCTTGTTTCGGTCAAAGACATTTCTGCGCATACAAAATTTATATTAGATTGTGATATAAAGGATAATAACTAACTCCTTTCGACATTTGAGTAAACTATATCAATCATACTAAATTTGTACAAAAAAGATGTACATGCAGTTTACTACGAGTGTTGTAAAGTTACAACTTGCATTTGCTCAAAACACCAAAAATTCGCATTTTGCGAGTTTGAGAGTGCTATATTTGTGCCCTATTTGATAAAGATCTGATGCAAAATGCGGGTGCTAGAGTGCTGACATCAAAAGTTAATAGATGACGGACGGACGACGGATTTCCTTAAACTGAATACTTGCTCTGCATACCCTCAATATTATGTACCCATCAATCCCAGTTTATTTAATTTAAACAATATTTTATTCCAGTACTGAATGGGATTGGACAACAGGCAATGCCTATGTAAGACCTCTCCCGTATCAAGGTACATATAAACAATAAATTCATATCAAACAGAACATAAAAAATCCGAGTTTATATTTTGATACCAAGGCGACTTCATGCAACGGTTGACATTTTCAAAGTCATTGTTGATACACATAATTTTATAAAGATATCATTATATCCGATATGCAAGACATACATACAGATCGTACATACCTCGATTCTCTCGATGGGATCCTCCAGTTGTAACTCCTGCTCCTTCATGGACTGATATTCCTTCTCATATTTCTTCAGTTTGCGCGAGTTCACCTTGGTGCTGATGGTTGTCTGCATCAGTTCACTGGTCGCCTCCTCCGTACGGAACTTCTTGGGTAGCTGTACCCGGAAATACTTCAGTATACCCTCGAAGTCTAAGGCCAGGAGGTCCTTACGCGATACCTGCAAATGGGGCAAAGGTAATAGTAAGTAAATACTTGGACATTTGTAGTTAAAAAAACTTGACCATACAAAAGTTTCAAAACTTGGGAAAAAAACAAAAACAACAACATGTTCTGTCAGATTTTCAAATAAGAGTTGTAAAATATACTGATCTTCACTCACAAAATTATGTCATGATCAACTATTTAATTCATCAATAATATTCAGCAACATGCTTTTGGAAACGTTTGAACAGTTCAAGTTTATGGTTTGTGGAAGGTCGTATAAAATAACGCTTCTTCACTTTCAATTTTCAATTTTCAATCTGAATTTATATTACCTTGAGTAGCCCCAGTGCCACGTTGAAAATGAAATTCCGTCCCTGTAAAACAAACAAGAATAAAATGTAGATTAGAAGACAGCTTTGTAAAATAATGGTAAATACAGATATTAAAATTTAATGTATTACCAGTTACCTCATAGTAACGATAGCATTAAATTTAAAACAGTCAGTCAGCCAACTACTTGATAAACTGGCTTGATTTTAAAAATATGCCAAATTATGTGTTCCAATATGTCTGACACTATTGGCATTTATACTCTTGGTAATATATCTGGGTCACCAAAATGCTTGACCCAAAACGAAATCCTACAGCCTAGTGATCCAGACTACTAGAAAGTCTGGTTGTCGACTACTAGAAAGTCTGGTTGTCATTATCTGGCCTTCCACTCCATTTTTTATAATAGAAATATAATTGAGGGAACCAGTCTATTGGAATCTCAATGGCAATTTTGCTATTGTGCCATGCATATTTTTAAGTTTAATTCAATCTCTTAGTACTTTATGTGAGCCATTTTATTTTAGACTAAATAAAAAATTTAATGCAATGATTTCACCTGCTGACAATGATGTCACCTACCTCACTGAGGAATATATCTAGTATATGGAATGTCATCTACCTCACTGAGGCATATATCTAGTATATGGAATGTCACCTACCTCACTGAGGAATATGTCTAGTATATGGAATGTCACCTACCTCACTGAGGCATATATCTAGTATATGGAATGTCACCTACCTCATTGAGGAACATATCTAGTATATGGAATGTCACCTACCTCACTGAGGAATATGTCTAGTATATGGAATGTCACCTACCTCATTGAGGAATATATCTAGTATATGGAATGTCACCTACCTCACTGAGGAATATATCTAGTATATGGAATGTCACCCACCTCACTGAGGAATATGTCTAGTATATGGAATGTCACCTACCTCGCTGAGGAATATATCTAGTATATGGAATGTCACTTACCTCACTGAGGAATATGTCTAGTATATGGAATGTCACGTACTTCACTGAGGAATATATCTAGTATATGGAATGTCACCTACCTCACTGAGGCATATATCTAGTATATGGAATGTCACCTACCTCACTGAGGCATATATCTAGTATATGGAATGTCACCTACCTCACTGAGGAATATATCTAGTATATGGAATGTCACCTACCTCACTGAGGAATATGTCTAGTATATGGAATGTCACCTACCTCATTGAGGAATATATCTAGTATATGGAATGTCACCTACCTCACTGAGGAATATGTCTAGTATATGGAATGTCACCCACCTCACTGAGGAATATGTCTAGTATATGGAATGTCACCTACCTCACTGAGGAATATATCTAGTATATGGAATGTCACCTACCTCACTGACGAATATGTCTAGTATATGGAATGTCACGTACTTCACTGAGGAATATATCTAGTATATGGAATGTCACCTACCTCACTGAGGCATATATCTAGTATATGGAATGTCACCTACCTCACTGAGGCATATATCTAGTATATGGAATGTCACCTACCTCACTGAGGAATATATCTAGTATATGGAATGTCACCTACCTCACTGAGGAATATGTCTAGTATATGGAATGTCACCTACCTCACTGAGGAATATGTCTAGTATATGGAATGTCACCTACCTCACTGAGGCATATATCTAGTATATGGAATGTCACCTACCTCACTGAGGAATATATCTAGTATATGGAATGTCACCTACCTCACTGAGGCATATATCTAGTATATGAAATGTCACCTACCTCACTGAGGAATATGTCTAGTATATGGAAGACCATGAAGAGAGGAAATTTGGCTGTAAACAGGGTAAGGAACCACTGGGACGCATACATGTGGGCTTCTAGGTTCATCTCCATGAAGTGGTCATACACGTCTGGTAACTGGTCCTGAAACCCAATATGAAGTGAAGGTAAACATGTGTGTATTACAGTTATAAGGATATTGATATGAAATGAATTGGGTTTTACGTCCCGTTAACACAAATATTGGGTGATATTGGGACATCAACCTCAGAGGGAGATGAGATGAAGGATGAATTTTCCCATCAGACATACCTTCAGTATAGTTGAAATTATACATTTTTCCTGGCGTCAGTTGACAGCAAGTCAGAAACAAATAAACCTATTAAACAAATGGTTTTGTCGTTTACAATGAGATACCAAATACGGAATATTTGGCATGATTTGTCCATGCAATGTGCTTTATAAGAAAATATATCACAAAAGTTGGCTTACATTGTTGGCTTACAGTTACATAAAAAACAATATGAACATTCTGGATCCAAGCCTCATTAATATAGAGATTACGTATGAACCACAGATTCAGACACTTCACACAACCGCGGAGAGCGAGAGTTACTGCCTGTAAATCCTACTAGTCGCCTATTACGATCATGCAAGCATTAAACAGTCCTTGACCCCAATTTTTGGTCCACTTGATACTGATAATTAACATTTGATAATGAGTGTAAATTCATTATGCATGCAAGAGCCTATCAAGTGGCCTCAGTTCTTCAACCCATTGGAATCACATGGGGTAACGTCGAAAGTAACGAAAATATGGCAATTGTTGCCACTAACTAATTTGATAATGAATAAAAATCTGTATATGTTACCTGCAGGAGCCTCTCCAGCTGGTAGAAGGACAGGTGTAACACCTCAAAGTCATTCCTGAAGAAATCACGAAGGCCGTAGTCAAACATGATCTTCACCAGAACGCTGAACGCTTGTTCTTCTGGCATCTGAAAATCGAGACAAAATAGGACATGAAGTAACACATCTAAAAATACTGATCAAGGGATACTTAACGAAGTCTCATTATTATGCCCCGAGGTGGCATATAGAGCTGCAATATGGGTGGTCGATTTAATATTTGTCTTTGTGTAAGAAATAGTAATGGTGCTCTACCCCACAAACTAATTATACTAGAACATCAACTACTGTACATTAAATTCAGAATATCTTATATTCCCAATCTTGTAATGTTCTGTTTATAAAACAGATTTGACTCGTCATTAATTATAAAGCTTACATGTCGAAATTCACAGATTTCTTTATATATCCCAGGAAATCTAAGTTTGACTAGGTCTTATAATAGACTCATCGCAGAGTGTTTGACTTTAATTTCGTCTTGTCGGGTAGAAAATTGCTTTATTACTGAACACACCGAATATTATGTTAAGGGGAGATAACTTACATGCAGAAGTAAAGCTGCAGCAAGGAATGACTGTCCCTGGCAGTACCCGATCTCTTCATCATACACAGAGTATGCCTGCAATGTAAGAAATACAGATGCCTTAAATAATACATACACGTATGAATAGGTAAATAATTAACACATCAGCCTATTTACTTGACCTGTTTGTGTTCATTGCTTCCAAGGGATCGTGGTCCAGTATTTATTGGCACTCGTTTAGTGCTGCGTGGTGGCTGTAGTGTTATTGCTTACTGATCCTTTGAGGTCTTTGAGCTCAATCTTTGCGGCTTTAAAGTAGAATAAAGCTTACGCCGGTGCAAGGCGGCATGAGAGGTGTTGCACCTTTAGATATTACATCTCATGAACAGACAATAAAACAGTCTGCTATTTTTCTCTCGTTTGTATTAGTTGCTTCCAAGAGATCCCCCTTTTAGTATTTAGGACATTTTAATATTACCAGGACAAAAGTTATCTTTATGTCTGTTTATGAAACCGTTATTTTTTTATTTTTTTCAGCTTCAAACAAATATTATTCAGTTCAACAGTACAGTTCAAGGGATGAACGAGAGATTATTTTACCTTGTTCTTTATTTATAGATAGTTATAACAGTTTCAAGGTTATGTTGCAACAAGTTTGTTCTAACCTCACTATTCAGAAAATCATCTTCTAGTTGATGTTATAAATTGGTCATAATTTATTTTATAAAGCTGGAACGCACTTTTATAGTTATATGTTAATCGCACAGTGAACTTTTTATTAATCCAGAGTTCTGACAATACTTACAGCATTTGAAGTAAAGATCCAGACATGGCATTACAAGGTTTAACAGTTCTGGTATAAATACATGAAGTCAACTTTTCTGTCATTTAGGTTGTCTAGGATACTTTTTTCTACTTTTTCCATCAATACTATCTACTATGGGTTTGACAGTGAGTAAAATCTAGCATGTGTTGGTTTAGGTTTGTTTTAAATCAAATAAATATTCAGACACATTTTCTATTTATTTATTTTTATCATTGTTAATAGTTCATTTTAATGAAACTAACCCGCCAAATAACGGCAAAATTACACTACAAAACCATTTATCAAAACTCTATCCAGGTGTTTAGGGCATATAATAATGTATATGTGTATGAGTTGGTATATGAGTTGGTAACTCTTAATTTGACGCTCCAGTTTTGGGGTTTGGCCCGGCTGGTTAAAGCCTTTAATATTATGTCTAGCGTTTGGATTCTCAAAATAGGTAAGTTATACGATAGCTACCTGAAGTCTGAGCTATAAATTAATAACAATTCCTCACATCACAGAATAAATGACACACAGGACAGTAAAACAAATTGTAAGCAAAACTAGCATACAAGTTCTTCATACGTTACCTTGCTGATCTTAAACAAAGACTCCTGCCCGAGACCTCCGTTCTCCTTGAAGAAATCGTGGGCAGGAAATGTACGGTTGATATCCCGCTGTATCACAGGTTCACATGGCGAGTCCTGAAGTGTACAGTGATACCATTATATAACTTGATTGAATTTAACTTAGTAAATGTTCAGGTGGGGGATCACGCGATCTTAAAATGTCGCGAAAACCAATGAAATTTACCTGATTCTGGATAAGCTTCGTGCATTTTATTACTTCGTGCATTTTTAGGTACTATGAGGCAATGAGAGAATTACCATGTCTTTGTCGGTGATCGTTTCATAGTTTTTGTATAATCCGACAAATCCGTCCATACATTTCAGAAATGTTTTGTTTCAAGTCCGTCCCGTATACTTGAATTTCGGAAAGGGTTGGCACAAGTTTATTTACCATGTTGCAAAAAGAGTGGCATTTTCAGTACTTTATTCCATTTCTTTGCTGGTGAATGTTCCGTAGTTTTTTATTATAATCCGTCCCAATTTTCAAAACGTTTATTTTTTAGTCAGTCTCGTACACATGAACATTTGGAAATGGGCTGATCTTACAAATAAACTTAGATTTGTAACACTGACCCACAAACTATAATATGGAATAAAGTACTGGAAAACCTGCTCTCTTTGTGCTATATTGCATACGGTAATAAAGTAAATATAAAGAAAACTTTAGCTCAAAACCCCAACATCAACTTTGCTCTAGTTTTATTTATTACAAAATCGCTGATTATTGGGCTTCTCCACTGGAATTAATTTGCGATCAAATCATCTTCCAAATTAGAATCTGGCATTAAGATTTCTGCCGTATTTATGTGTCTATGATATTACATGAATGGTTGATACCTTTGTAATAAGTATTCTGTATGCCTCAAGAAGCTCCTGGTTGTTTTGGCATCCTGCCAGCAGTTGCCACACCTCCCCTCGCAGGGCCTCGGGAACACCCTTCCTCGACAGATGGTGAACCTGGCAAATATAACCATACATCATGTTTTGGTTAAACTGCTGAGTGCATGGTGTAGCAGTAAGCCTGCTCTATAGTAAATCTGAAGATGTAGATTCCTTTTCATGATTTCTTATCATTCCCTAAGTAGTCTGAAAACAGGCAACTGTCTTGTATATTTCAAAGAGTTACATCAAGGTTCCAAAACCATTTGTCCACTAATGGACAAACATAAAGTTACACTACACTCACATTCTTGCATTACTTACATGTATAGTACAGAAGGATAGAGAAAAGAAGAGATAGTGTTATAGTATATGTATATAGTAAAGGGAAGACCAGAATCATAATACACACTTGGATTTTTTTAACTACCTTTTTACTATTCTGTGCGTAAATTTTGTTCCGCGATCGTGTCAAGGTATATATTATTCTTCATTTCTATTCCAATAAATGATGAATAATTTCCCAGTTGGTATGGCATATTTAGGTAAGTCAATGTTGCAAAAATGAAGAATAATGTATATCTGACCCGATCGCAGAGACACCTTTAAGCAGGGAATAAAAACATAATCATCACAGGAATGGGTATAACCTCCACCAGCAGTCCATGTACCTGTTTAGGTTTCTGGGTGAGGTTCTGATGCCAGCGCTTGAGTACATCTCTCCATGCCTCCAGCAGATTTTCGTCTGTTATCTCCTTACTGACTACACCAGACCCACTCAGTAACGGCTCATCTCCATCTACAAATAAACAGTAAATCTGAGTACATCTCTCCACACCTGTGTAAATTTCCTTACTGATTTTTCAAGACCCACTCAGCTCATTTCCATCTATAAATAAACTGTAAACAGATTCAAATCTGCTGAAGTGTTGAGAGCTGTATATCTCCACGCCTCTAGCAGATTTGAATCTGAAATCTCCTGACTATTCCAGATACACCCAACAACAGCTCATCTCCACCATCAAATAAACAGTTCCATTTTACCTAAATGGAACCACAACAATTTTGCAAGTTCTTTTCCAATGTTTTCTAGCATCAAAATAAGTTTAATATTTAAAAGGTGAATTATTTTGTAAGCGATGCATCACACCTTTTCCTGTCTACATCCATGTTACCCCACCCACCACTGCATACATACCCGACTCATCATCAGGTTCCTCCTGTGGTGTCTGTATATTGTCTGGGATATACTTGGACTGGCCCAACTGTAGAGTCATACCTGCCTTCTTCCTTTCCAGCCTGTCTACATACATGTTACCCCACCCACCACTGCATACATACCCGACTCATCATCAGGTTCCTCCTGTGGAGTCTGTATGTCGTCTGGGATATACTTGGACTGGCCCAACTGCAGAGTCATGCCTGCCTTCTTCCTTTCCAGCCTGTCTAAATCTGTCTGACTGGTGACACTCACAACCTCGTGACAGACGTCGCCTCCAGAACTTTCAACCTATAAAACATGAGGGGACAGACCAGTGTTAGTTTGCTATAATACCTGGACCGGAATATAAAAACCTTTCATGAATGAGATTGGGAATTCCAACTGTTATTATTCGTTGGTTGGTTGAATGTTGTTTTCCATAATGTGCAGTACATTTAAGACTAAAGTATATTTGACGATCTATTTTAAGTGGCAGATAACCCACGTTTTTCTGGGTAGAACCAGTACTGTATACCTTCGCCATCTGTAAGAATCAACACTTTCTCACTTCATAAGTCGAGTTGCATTGGGTTTCGAATCGCGTTTCAAACGCAGCATCTTTATTATCCCGGCCATGGAGGCACTCTGTTATAACTGGGACCGAGGCTCTGGGTTCCCTATTTGATACAAGATACCCATGATTGATTCTTTTTTCTTGCATACCATTAATTTTACGTTTTGTGTTGTATGTTTGTTTACACGATAATGTCATGCAACTGTTGATGTAATCAACATCATTGTTAATGGGCGTGACTTTTATCTTCCCCCATTTGTAAGATCTCCCATGTGTAAGATCAAATTTTCCAGCACTCATGTAAAACTCGGATATCCTTATGCAAGAAACAACAAGCATGTTGTATGGCTGGAGATATTCGTGCAAGATGGGATTTAAGTAGGTGGGAAATGCCGGTATTAGATGGTATTAGACGATATGATGAGTATTGAAAATCGGTATTAGATGGAATAGTGGTCCCAGTTAAATAACAAATCAATAGGAACAGATGTCTGATACAACAGTAATTAATGAAAGATTATAACTGTGGAAGTCATAATAAATAGTTTTATGATATTGGTGATAATGATGATGATGATAATGATGATGATGGTGGTAGTGGTTAGATTGATGATGAAGATGATGGTGGTAGTAATAGCGGAGGTGGTGGTTGGATTAATGATAACAATGCTGATGATGACTGTAGTGGTGGTGATGATGAGATGATGATTACAAGGATTGTGGTAGTTGATGATGATGATAAAGGTGGTGTTCTCACAGCAGGATCATCTCACTTGTTAGTTCACAGACCTAGAGACAAAAGGAAAGCGGAAAATAATTCAGATTTTTATCTCAATGCTAGGCAACTGTTCATTTAAAAAGGAGGCAGTTACATTAACATTACACTAACATAAATCTGCTTCTTTTTTTTATAGCCATATTGAGGTGGAGTTCATTCAAATTGTTCAAAGTCTGCACGCAGTATTTAGGCAAAGGATATACTTAATAGTAAATTAATAGTCATAAGTGATGATGATATAGAAAATCCCATATTGAGGTGGAGTTCATCCAAATTGTTCAAAGTCTGCAGCCCAGTATTTAGGCAAAGGATATACTTAATAGTAAATTAATGATGATGATGATGATGATGATGATGGATGATGATGATGGATGGATGATGGATGGATGATGGATGGATGGATGGATGATGGATGGATGATAATGATGGATGAATGATGGATGGATGATGGATGGATGATGGATTGATGATGGATGGATGGATGATGGATGGATGGATGATGGATGCATGATGGATGGATGGATGATGGTTGCTGGATGATGGTTGATGGTTGATGGATGGATGGATGGATGGATGGATGGATGGATGGATGGATGGTGGATGGATGATGGTTGCTGGATGATGGTTGCTGGATGATGGTTGCTGGATGGATGGATGGATGGATGGATGGATGGATGGATGGATGGATGGATGGATGGATGGATGGATGGATGGATGGATGGATGGATGGATGGATGGATGGATGGATGGATGGATGGATGGATGGATGGATGGATGGATGGATGGATGGATGGATGGATGGATGGATGGATGGATGGATGATGATGATGATGATGATGATGGCGATAATTACAATGGCCTTAGAATTTGAAGACTGAATCCCTCACATGCCTGTATATTTATATGAGGTCAAAGTGCAGAGCTCCAATGAGACACAGATGGAGGTACAAGATCGGACAATATTTCAGTATCAAGATTTAAGTAATGTTTCTATTGCTGCTATGAAGTTAAACCTCAAACTTGATATTCAAGTGTTGAATTTTAATTGTTGTTTAAATGTGCAATGCATCAGTTGGGTCATTTAGAGCCACTCCCATGGAGAAATGAAATGTTTTTTTACGGCACACCAACAGAAGTAATATAATATGGCGCCAAACCCAAGCAAGAGAGCGAGGGAGAAATCCAGAATCACCCTTGACTTGCTCAGTTGAACTGAATGTTGTTGAACGGCTCATCAACAAATTACACATTACATAGAGCCTCCCCAGTGAGAGAGAGAGGAAGGAACCATAGTGCTCGGAGGATAGACGAGGGAATGCTCAATTCATCAGTAGGACAAAGGCTATTTCCAAAGTCCACCGTGCTAACTACAAGGCCACACCTGGCCGCTGTGACGTGCTCAAGGCCATAATCTCAATACACTGTGGCATCAACATTTCATTTACAAGGTTAGCATTATAACCACAACACTACCACGGCCCCTTTTGTAAGTTTTCAGTAACACGATATGTACCTTTGATAACATCACTTTATATAAGAGACGCATACACATCTCTTCAAATTACAACCATGGCAACATAATACTTATGTTTATTTCCAAATACACTAAGCAAAATATTTATTTATAAGTAAATCGCATAATGGAATAATTTTATTTCATCACAACACTTCCACACACGACTATGACTGTTATATAGGGCCCACCAACTGATAACATCAACTGTTATATTGGCCCCACCAACTGATTACATCAACTTTTACAGTGAAAACTTGCATATTTAATCTAAACAATATAAGGGCAATTAACCTACACACTGCAGATAAGGCATAAAGGGACAATAAAGGAGCATTCATATATAAGAAGTAACACAACACTGGACTGAAAAGCGGAATCTAATGAAATCTCGTATCACCAAAATGGAAGATTTAAAATCACATTTAAAGCATTAAGCACCGACTAGAGAACCTTGTCAACAGAAGCATAATCTGTCATGTTATGCTACAAGTAAGAGGGGCATAACCAGCAGTTCCTAGGGTGTATGCACTAGTTTATATTAAACAAACTATACAGCAGTCTTCCTCGCCAGTTCTTTCTTTTATACTTTAATGTAACATGTCTCAAAAATATCTTAATCTACCTGAAAATTGCTAGATTCATTCCCAAAAGCCTCAAAAAAATATTTCTGAATGCCACTTTTGGAAAATGCTGCGCGCCAGTACAGTACGGTATCTGTGTATTACAAACAAGAGGTCAATGACCTTGAAGCTCTACTGATAGATTTTGATAGCTAGATCAGCATTCCTGTGAAGTTTCATGAAAATCTGCCAAGTAGTTTCAGAGGAGTAGTCGCTACAAGTGTTTACTATATAACTCTATGTAAACAAAGATGGCAGCTGGCAGCCATGTTTAATGTCGAAACAAAATAATTTTCAACAAGGACCAACATCATGTCATGCTGATCATTTTAGAAAAACTTCCATATCAATATCACTTATAGTTTTTAAGAAGTAGTTGCTACAAATTTGTTTTTTAAAAATCTATTTTTAGCCATTGTGGCCATCTTGAATTTCCATCCAACCTGAAATTTTGCTAAGATCAACTAGAAATCAAGAGCATCATATCTGTTAAGTTTCATAAAAATCTGTCAAGTAGTCTCAGAGAAGTAGTCGCCACAAGTTTTTCCTATATAACTATGTAAACAAAGATGGCCACTGGCGGCCATGTTTGACATACAAATCAAAATGAACTACATGTCGTGCCAGTAATTTTGGTAAAGGTTCCAAATCAATATCACTTTAGGTTTTTGAGAAGTAGTCGCCACAAAATCGCGTTTTTAAAATCTATCTTTAGCGGTGGCGGCCATCTCGAATTTCTGGCCAACCTGAATTTTGGCAACAAAGTTTCATGAAAATCCGTCAAGTAGTTTCAGAGGAGTAGTCGCCACAAGAAAAAGTTTACAGACGGACGGCATAAGTTCTGCTCATCTCTGATCAGTCGAATGTGACAGAAAGGTAATTTCACATATAGGCTAGTATATTAAATTTTATGACACATGATACACCTGGAAATTGTTAATAACAACTTGAAGCTACAACAATTAAATTTAGAAATATATTCCAAATACCTGAACTGTTGGATGCATGTATACCGGCAAATGCCTTGCTCGCCACGAGGCATAGGTTTCCATTTTACTTTCTGATATACTATATTCAGTTAATCTGACATTTAATATCACATCCAACTCCAAACCTAACATACAGTCTTCCTATAATGATGTGAATACTTATAACATTTATCAAAACATAAAAGGAAGCATTTCACCTGAACGCAAAATATATTAAGGCAAAATCAATTTTATTTAGGTTTTCATGTGTGCAATGAAATTATTGTGTATTTAGGCACAGATTAGGATCATGGCTGTGGCATGAACTCCCCCAACTGACCATCTTTAAAGTTGCAAATTAGATGTAATTCCTGTTTTAGCCCTACTGTATTATACACCTGGCAGTGTTCAAGACTCTTAAAACTATTTTACCAAAAGGCCATGAAACAAAACATTTGTTTCTACAAAAATCTCATGGCAATCTTGATTTTGTAAAATTTGCGGCGTCTTCATTAGTTCTACAAAATTGCATATGTTCAATGATTAATAGTAATTATAAGAATAGTATCAAGCTAATTGTTTTTGCATTTTACTAATGGTTGATTCCATTTCACCAATAATATATTCAAACCTATGGTAGAATATTGAATAAAAATTGAAAACTCAAAATTGTATTTAAATACATACAATACAAGCAGGTTTAAAATCAAATCAAAGTGATTGATAATTAAGTCCACACACATAATGCCGAGTCAACGTGGGACTTTTTCTCGGGGCTTAAATGGTAGAGGGACTACAATCCTTAGAACTACACATACAATGCTTGATAAAAACTTCAAGATTGCCGTGTGTCCCTTAAAAAATTCAAATTAAATAGCAATATATATTCATAATTTTACCATGTAGTCAAGTGGAATATACACAAATCAATATGATAAGAACAGTCAATACAATTTTGTTTTCTATATTAATCCTCCAATCAAGCATGCCCATTTATTTGACCCAAAATTGAAAAACAACTGAAATTTACAGCAAAGAGTTGGTAACAGACTTGTTTAATATTAGAAAATAGTTAACAGAAGCTGGTACAATGCTGGGAATGCTGGTACAATATTAGGAAATTATACGAAATTGGACAATATTACAAACTGAATTGGGTTTTACAGCGCTTCACACATGAATGGTTATATGACACCTAACAGGAATGGTTATATGACACCTAACAGGAATGGTTATATGACACCTAACAGGAATGGTTATATGACACCTAACAGGAATGGTTATATGACACCTAACAGGAATGGTTATATGACACCTAACAGGAATGAACATGCCAGGCTCATCATCCATTTACATAGAGACAAAATATGGAGAATGGGCATGATGAAGACCTTGAATGAGCATGATAAACAATATTACAAAATAGTTGGTACAAAACGTGCACAATATTAGAAAATATTGGGAACAAATTATATAATATTATGAAATAGAATACTGGTACGAAATAAGAAAATAGTGACTTACAAAACTGGTACAATAATAAGTGTGCTAGCTGCTGTATGGTATACTGTAATAGACGACTACAAAACTGGTACAATAATAAGTGTGCTAGCTGCTGTATGGTATACTGTAATAGACGACTACAAAACTGGTACAATAATAAGTGTGCTAGCTGCAGTATGGTATACTGTAATAGACGACTACAAAACTGGTACAATAATAAGTGTGCTAGCTGCTGTATGGTATACTGTAATAGACGACTACAAAACTGGTACAATAATAAGTGTGCTAGCTGCAGTATGGTATACTGTAATAGACGACTACAAAACTGGTACAATAATAAGTGTGCTAGCTGCTGTATGGTATACTGTAATAGACGACTACAAAACTGGTACAATAATAAGTGTGCTAGCTGCAGTATGGTATACTGTAATAGACGACTACAAAACTGGTACAATAATAAGTGTGCTAGCTGCTATATGGTGTACTGTAATAGATGACTACAAAACTGGTACAATAATAAGTGTGCTAGCTGCTGTATGGTATACTGTAATAGACGACTACAAAACTGGTACAATAATAAGTGTGCTAGCTGCAGTATGGTATACTGTAATAGACGACTACAAAACTGGTACAATAATAAGTGTGCTAGCTGCTGTATGGTATACTGTAATAGACGACTACAAAACTGGTACAATAATAAGTGTGCTAGCTGCTATATGGTATACTGTAATAGATGACTACAAAACTGGTACAATAATAAGTTTGCTAGCTGCTGTATGGTATACTGTAATAGACGACTACAACAAAATAACATTGACATTTCACCTACTTAATACAGTTTGCCAATTTCAAACAAAAATTCCAACTGAAGCTGATTTCTGACCACTCTAGTGTGAAATATTTAGTAATTTGACAGTGATGGCAGTTGACAACATACAGATTTTATCTCTTTAACTTGTCCTATGACAAAGTGTGGGCAGTGTATAAAGATAAATATCCTAGTGTTATACAGTCGAGGACGCGTATAGGAAGTTACTATGTTATAACAGGTTTAGGACACTCTAATTATACAATCAATCATCCAAACTATCTTAAATCTAATTGCCTTAAATCTAATTGTTGGTATCAGTTAAGATACATATTATATATTTACTTATCTTTTCTGTTTTAACAGATAATTCACTCAAACCCTTTACAGGCATTGTATTTTTTCCCATTTCTGCTTTTTTGGGTGTTTTTTGTTATTTTTTTAACTTGTTACCATTTATTTAATCTTCACTTCCTTTTCTTTCTTAAACAATTTATTTTTACAATATTTCATGTTATTTTTTATTATATACCTATAAGTGATTTATAAGATTTCTCAGCGACATATTTTCAGTATCAGACAAAAGTGACGATATCACTTTGCCAGAACTACTTATTTACCATTTTTGTATTTAAAGGGAATGTAGTGACACAGCTGAACAAGCTTTATTATTGAGAGTTCTGAAAAACTTGGAAAAAGGTGAAAAAATTATCAAAATCGGATTATAAACAAAAAAGATATGACCATTTAAAGGTTGTTCTAAAACGAATATGGGAGCCCCAATTTTCAGAACTATGACATCATAGTTCTATATTACCATATATGGAATGTTGATAAATATCATTTAAAACGAAGAAAATCTTTGCAAATGAATGCATTATTTTACTGGTCATATAAAGCATTATTGCCATTAAGTATTACATATTTTTTATTCAGTTGCTGTCATTTTTTCCCTATAAATCAGTAAATTTTCATATTTATGAATATTCCATATATGGTCATTTAGAACTGTGGTGTCATAGCTCCCAAAATGGCGGCTTCCAAATCCATTTCAAGAGAAACTTCAAATGATCATATCTTCTTTGTTTATCATCCGATTTTGATAATTCTTTCACCCTTATTCAAGTTTTTCAGAACTCTCAATAATAAAGATGGTTTGGCTATGTCGCTACATTCCCTTTAATGATACTGTAGATTGCTATTGCTTTCAACCAGCAAATTTTAACGGCTCATTTAAAAATCTGCCAAATGTATTCATACGCGAGGGCATCTAGCGTGGGGGCGCGAGGGGGGATTATTTTCAATTAAATATCCTTAAGAAATCACTAGTAGGTATATAATAAATAGAATAATCCACAGTCTCAGTGTGATATGAAAAATATGTCACTCAAACATGTAATTCGGTTAAAAAACTCGTTCTTCAAACTCGTTTTTTAACCGAATTACGTGTTCTCGTGACATATTTTTCGTATCACACCGAGACTGTGGATTATTCTCTATATATTCTTTGTTGGACCTGTATTGCCTTTTGCCTCATCATCCTTTCAAGCATTGCCTCATCATCCTTTCAGGCAAACTTTGACCTATTTCAAATTGTCAATGTATGGAAAAACCCATCATTGGAAGGAAAGATAACTTAAATAACGGCAAAATTACACTACAAAACAGTTCATCAAAAAAGTATAGGTTTATTCAAAGATTCTTGACATACCCATGACTGAATATATGTGAAATGAAATATGAGTTGGTAACTCTTAATTCGACGATGTTGTAAATTGGGCTATTGTTGGCGGGATAGCTATTTTTATGAGCAGAGCAGTCAGAATGCAGTCAGCCATGGCTAAAACCTTATTCTTTCACTCACCAGCAGTACTAACCTTTGATTCATCACAGGAGGGGGAGTGGGAGTGGGAGTGGGGAGTGGGAGTGGGGAGAGGGTTGGGGTGGTATTCGGGGAAGAATTGATATGTATGCTAATTAACGTAAAGTATGATGAGAACCTTGAATTTTCACCTAGGACTGTAACCACATAATTCAGAGGTAGTACATCAGACTCCATGAATATATCTAATCTCAGATTACTTCCTACAAGTTTAAATCCACTATTATGTATCCATAGCTATCACATATCACTGAGAAAGTGTGGTAAATATTTAACTTCCCTGTTAATGAAAATGAAAAAAGACACCTGTTTTGAACTGAACATGCTTAAAGTGTAATAACTGCAAATAAGCCATTTTATAATTACCATGAAAATGGGATAATTCTCTTTTCAAATCATAACTATAAATACTAGCCGTAACAGTTGATACGGCTGTAACTTTACTTATGTTTTGATAAAAGTCTTTGTTGACAAATATTCTGTTCACATTTTCTTTTAATACGTACAAGAAACAAGAATATCAGTAGAACCAGTCGATGCTTCTGGTAAATGAAGGCGTAAAGGCATTGACACTAAATTTTTAAGAGGTAGCCAGCAGGACTACCAGCTTTGAAAATCAGGTAGTCCTTGCAGCAAACAGGTAGTCCTTGCAGAAAACAGGTAGTCCTGATTTCATCGACCAACACTTATTAGGAAGTTTTAGCAAAGTAGTAAGGGGGTCTTCCCCCAGCAGGGTTTGGGGCATGTTCCCATAGAAATGGGGCAACGAGGGGGCACAGCCCCCAAATTATTTTTTTTCCCCAGCTATTCAAATACCCTCAGATTGGGTCTCCTGATAAGAAAAGAAGAAGGAATACTGTGGAATCATTTTATTTTGTGGGCATTAAATTTCGCGGTTCTTTCTAAATAGACAATTTCAAGGGGACGTAAATTCGCACATTTCTGATTATTGAAAAAAATAAAAATAAAAATAAAATTCCGTAAATTAAGTAAGTACACAACTGCGAGCGTAAACATCGGTATACTGGCTTTGAAATGGGTATTCGCTAAGCACTGAAGTTTTTTGTCTTTTATTTCAAAATAATGTTTAATAAATACATAAACCAATGTTTCGGACAACATAGAACCTGATTCAATAGTTATTGGCTAAACGATGAGTCCAAAACTGCTATGCGCTACTGTACATTATGGATTCCGTATCACGGCCATTTTCATACACATTCTTTTAACTTCTGGGCATTAAACATTCGTTGGGATTTGCTTTCGTGGTTCGGGTCAACCTCGAAATCCACGAAATTAAATCCCCCACGAATATTAATGATTTCACAGCAGAATGAATTGAATTGGCCAAAGTCTCCTATTATAACTCTATGGCGATTTTTTCATTATTTTCTACTGATATATATATCTTTTAATTTAGACATTAACTTACTATTAACAAACTAATTATTTATTTGATCAATTATAAATATAATTCTGAAAGATGCATACAATGCTATTAGAGGTGCCGCTCACACGGGTGACTCATGTTATTTTATCACATAACGTACTTTGTTAGCAGTGTCGAACACCCGTGTAATATTCTGTTGTATGACTCACGTGTTATACAACCTGGAACGATTTTGATTGGTTGAGTTAAATCTGTAACACTACGCAGGTTTTATTGACTGAAACTATTTTATTTCTAGATCTAGGTCATAAACTTAGTAGTTACCACAGCTTATACTAACTAATGAAAGTTATATAAATCAGTGTGCAATTTTGTTAAAGTCATCATAAAACACCTTTTGTAAAGAGATAAAACACGAACTCTTTGTTACTCAACATTGTGTGTGACGTGACGTTGTGAAGTCACATTGACGTTGCGATGTCACATAATGTTCTGCCTGATTTTATGACGTTTTGGCGCTAAAATGTGTCTGACGTCGTGGCGGTTTTATGTCCATCTGAATTATTTTTTACTTATTTGATTTTAATGTTATATGATAAAAAGGATCTTAAATTCGTTCCCATTTCATATAGGATTTATGAAACTCGTTTTGAATTATTTTTAATAATTCATAACTCGTTTCATAAATCTTATAAGAAATGGGAATTCGTTTAAGATCCTAAATATATTATATTATATTATATTTGCAAGCTCAAATAAATATGGGTTGTAGCGCTATTTTATAAGACATTTAGGCATTTTATCATTAAAATGTATATAACTTTATCATATACTATATTTAAATAACACTCTTATCGGTGTTTTATGAAATCTTATTTTTGGAAAATGCCCATTTTATCATTAAAATGTGTACACCTTTATCATATACTATATAGAGGATCTGACATGAGTTGTCATTTCATAAAATTTTATTAAACGAGTTCAGGAATTTGTTATTAAGCGAGCCTCTGGCGAACTTAATAACAAATATTCCTGGACGAGTTTAATAACATTTTGTATGAAATGACAACGAGTGTCAGATCCTTTTTATCACATGGCTCAAAAACGACAAGAAACTTGCAATTAAACCCAAATCTTCAAGTACTTTGATTCAACCATAAACAGACTAACCACTTCGTAATGTAATGTGTTACACCACATACTACACCACAATACGATTCGGTCTCCTTGTATTACACATGGTTAATATAAGGAAATACGTAATGGGTATATTATACGGAATACAAACAGTTCCATGTTATAAATATAAATATCACTCTCGTCGGCGTTATATGAAATCTTATTTTTGGAAAACGTCCGTTCCAATTAGTAGTTTTCAAATTATGCTCCAGACAAGAATTATAATCCTCTTTCATTGTGTGAATTCATGTTATCAGGGGAATAGCTTGTACACATGTTATTAGAGGTGTGGCGTGTACACAAGGGCACATCCCAAGAATTTTTTTATTCTTAGATACTATATGGTGCATTTTGGGAATATGTCCCATCATTCTTGTTTATATACCCGTTGACGGGCATTTGTTGATTTACATACATAGTTTAAATTACACCTTATCATCCCTTATTTTTTTAATAATTTTATCAATTTTTTAATTAATTCTTCATTTTTCATCATTTTTTGCGCACAATATGACCTATTTATGTGTCGATGTGCCGTAAAACACCATTCATTTATTCTTTTAATAATACTGGGAAGTTAATGATTTAGCCTAAAGTTTTCAAATTGTTGTGGAAAACTGAATAAAAAATTGTCATTACAGTATATCCCATCGCTCCTCGTTGCATATATGGATCTTTTTTTATTTCTATTTTTTGCAATGTGTACACAGCTGCGTACTTAGCATACACAGGTGGCTACACCCCTTCTTACTGACACACTGAATTGAATTGATATTTATTTTAAAAATTAAATCAATGCCTTTATTGTAAAATTACTTACTTTGATATACTTATTTCTATAATGTCCTCAGTTAATTCAATCAACAACACTTATAAATTCCCATTTATTCCCATTTCTTTATAAAGGTATTCCACTTTTAACTGAAGTACTGTATGAAATAATAAATCAATACCAGAAGATAACAATCTTTTTAATTACAATTGACAACCTGCACATTATTGTTGTGGTCATTTAATTGGAAACAGGTATTGTATAATGTGATCACTTTAGATTTTAACTCTTGATTATTTAACTTGTGTGGGTGGGTAAGTGTGGATGGGTGTGTGTTTAGGAAGTAAATGACAACTGGCCGAATTAAAACAAAAATTCTGCCGATTCTTACGTCTTGCCTTGACTGGACTTAACAAATAAAGAGTTGAAAATAAAAACCTAAAATTGATAAGTTATTTGCCCATGTAAATGAAGGTCAATGCTGTAGGTGGAACCTCTATGTCAGAAGGAGATGCACATAAAAACTGAACGGCCTTGACCACTGACCTTGAATGTATGACCCTGAATTAAGCTTACAATGATAAATCAAATACAATCACACATCTTGTTTTATCCCAACATCTCAAGCCATCAAGGAATAATGAAGGGGACATAAACATTGCATAACTTAAACCAGTTAGCTCCATCAAACACTGAATCCGGTTAATGCATAATTTGCTAACACGCGTTAAGAGACAAGTCACGCCAAGTGAGTGTCTCTTGCGCTATTCATTTTTTATAGATAAAGGTGGAAAAAGGTACATTTCAGATCATCTTTCTTCTATAAATGTATAGAAAACATAACAATATTGACAAAATAAGCTGGAGCTGGTCATGAAAATGACACATCCTTGACTAATGATACATTGCTGGACCATGTCATGCTGAATTTGGTATGTGAAACACTCTTTACTGATGAAACATAAGCATAACAAGCTCTCACGTGGTATTAACAAGAGGTCAATGACCCTGAAGCTCTACTATAGCTAGGTCAGCATTCCTGTGAAGTTTCATAAAAATCTATCAAGTAGTTTCAGAGGAGTAATCGCTACAAGTTGAAGTTTTTACTATATAACTCTAGGTAAACAAAGATGGCCACTGGCAGCCATGTTTAATGTCGAATCAAAAAAAAATCGACAAGGATCAACATCTTGTCATGCTGATCATTTCAGAAACAAGAGCTGTCGGAGAACAGCGCAGCTCGACTATTCGATTTTTCAGAGAATAATAAATTATATAGCTAGTATATACCATCAGAAAACAAGGCTAAAACAATGTGGTGTGGGGTTTGGGGTTTGGGGGCACAACAATAGCTATGTGTAAGAATTGATCAAAAACTACAGAGAAATATGTAAAAAAAAATATATAAAAAAAAAGTTTTGAGTGGGGGTGGGGTGTGGGGGTGGGGGTGGGGTGGGTGGTGGGGGTAGTGGGGTGGGTGGGTGGTGGGCAATATATATGTGTAAGAAGCTATGTAATAATTCACCAAAAACAACACAAAAATATGTAAAAAAATAAATAATTAAAAATCGAGTTTGAGTGGGGATGGGGGAGAGGCGGGGTGTGGGAGGGCAACATATATGTGTAAGAAGCTATGTAGAATTGACCAATACAACACTGAAATATGGTAAAACAAAATAAAAACAAAAATATTTCGAGTGGGGGGTGGAGAGGCAGGAATAGGTGGAGGGGGCAACATATATGTGTAAGAAAGCTATGTGTAAGAATTTACCAAAACAACACAGAATATATGTAAAAAAAACAATAAACATTAAATAAAAATATTCCATTTCGAGCGTGGGGGTGGGGTGGGGTGGGTGGGGGGGGGGGGTGGGGGGGGGGGTGGGGGTGGGGGTGGGGGGGGGGCAACATAGCTATATGTAAGAATTGACCAAAACAACACAGAAATATGTAAAAATAAAAATATAAAAAAAAGGTTTTCGTGTGTGTGTGTGTGTGTGGGTGAGGGGGTGAAGGGAGCAACATATTATGTGTAAGAAGCTATTTGTAGAAGCTATGTGTAAAGAATTGACCAAAACAACACAGAAATATGTAAAAAAAAATGAAAAATTGGAGTGTTGGGGAGGGGGGGGAGGTAGTGGGGGTGGGGGGGGGGGGGTGGGGAGTGGAGAGGCAGGGAATGGGGTGGAGGGGGCAACATATATGTGTCAGAAGCTATGTGTAAGAATTTACCAAAACAACAGATATATGTAAAAAACAATAAACATAAACTAAAAATATTCCATTTCGAGCGTGGGGGTGGGGTGGGGGAGGGGAGTGAGGCAACATAGCTATGTGTAAGATTGACCAAAACACAGAATATGTACAAAAAAAAAGAAGAAAAAAAAGAGTGTGTGTGTGTGTGTGTGTGTGTGTAAGAAACTAAGTGTAAGAATTGACCAAAACAACACAAGAAATATGTAAAAAAATAAAAATTAAATAAAAATATTCTAGTATCGAGTGTGGGGTGGGGGTGGGGCATGACAGGGTGAGGGGGCAACATTTGTAAAAGTTTGACAAAAGCAACACAGAAATATGTAAAAAAAAAAAAAAAAAAAAAAGTTTCAATGGGGTGGGGGTGGGGGGGGGGGGGGGGGGGCGGGTGAGAGGCGGGTGGGAGTGGGGAGCGGGGGGCAACATATATGTGTAAGAATTGACTAAAACAACACAGAAATATGTAAAAAATATATATATTATAGAGTTTCAAGTCGGGGCGAGGGGGTGGGGAAGGCGGGGGTGGTTGGGAAGGCGGGGTGGGGGGGGGGGGGGTTTACCAAAACTTTGATTTTTTTTTATATATTATATATAATATATGTGTAAGAATCGACCAAACAACACAGAAATATGTAAAAAAAAAAATGTAAACAAAAGTTAAAAAAAAAAATGTGGAGGGGTGGGAGGGGAGTGGGGGCTGGGGGTGAGGAGGGAGCCATGCCCCAATATGAGTGAAGTATGTATAAGATGCATAATGCTATAAGAAATCCCAAACCAAATTTATAGATATATACATGCTTACATGCAAACCTAGATCTGCCTTTATTGCACATTTTATGGGCCATCTCTATTTGGGTTCCATAGGAGCCCAGAATTTGCAGAAGACAAAATTAATAACCCAACCCTTTACAACATACTATAAGGAAACCAATTCCAAAATTTAGTTCAGCTAGGACAAGAAATGCAAGAGATATAGACCTGTAAACACAGCTTACACGCAAAATTTGATGTGAAACAGACACATTTTAAGGGCTATCAGAATTTGGGTTCCATGGGATCCCAGGGGTTACAGGAACCAAAATTACTTAAGCAGCCCTTAAGATAATGCTATAAGGAAGCTAATGCCAAAATATGATTGTGCTAGGGTAAGCATTGTAAGAGATATAGACTTGTAAACACAGCTTACACGCAAAATTTGATGTGAAATGGGACACATTTTATTGGCTATCATAATTTGGGTTCCATGGGAGCCCATGGGTTACAGGAACCAAAATTGCTTATGCAGCCCTTAAGATAATGCTATAAGGAAGCTAATGGCGAAATATGATTGTGCTAGGGTAAGAATTGTAAGAGATATAGACTTGTAAACACAGCTTACACGCAAAATTTGATGTGAAATGGGACACATTTTATGGGCTATCATAATTTGGGTTCCATGGGAGCCCATGGGTTACAGGAACCAAAATTGCTTACGCAGCCCTTAAGATAATGCTATAAGGAAGCCCATGGCCAAATTTGGTTGTGGTAGGATAAGAAATGTAAGAGCTATAGACATGTAAACACAGCTTACACGCAAACCTGAATGTGGGACGCCGACGCCGACGCCAACGCCGACGCCGACGCCAACGCCGACCCCGGGGTGATTACATAAGCTCTCTTATTCTTCGAATAGTCGAGCTAAAAATCCAGTATCAATATCACTTAAAGTTTTCAAGAATAAGCTACAAACTTGTTTTTTAAAAATCTGTGTTTAGCCGTGGTGGCCATCTTGGATTTCACATCAACATGAATATTTGCTAGGATCAACTAGACTTCATGGGCAACATTTCTGTAAAGTTTCATGAATATCCATCCAGTATCAGAGGAGTAGTCGCTACAAATGAAAGTTTACGGACGGACGGACAGACGGACGATGGACACCGCACCACAGCATAAGCTCTGCTGATCTCTGATCAGTAGAGCTAAAAATATGGACCACACATAAAATTGCATAATCTTGACCTGTGACCTCCAACATATGATTCCAAATTTAGTTCACAACCTATCTATTGATGACAAATAAATACACAAGTTTCACCTTAATACCTCAAGCAGTTCAGGAGTTCATGGAATGGGAACTGAACATTTTACACCCCTTTCAACACCAACACATTACATTTATATTTTATTCAAGATTTTGGCGCAATGCCTTTTTCAAGATGAATATAAACAATAAATACTGGACGTTTCGTAATAATGACATGACGTTACGGGGTGTTAAGCAGAATATGTTGAAAGGCTGTTCTATAGAGGATATGGGAGCAATAGTTATTACTGACATAATTATGACATAACAGTAAATACAAATAATTCAAATTAGCGTTAACAGATCAAAGATACACAATTTCCTATAGGGAATACATAATACACTTTTTTCTTATGGGGAATACATAAAAAAAATCTTTTTGTAGTTCTGCCCAATACCTCCAGCAGTTACGGACCTGTGAACTGGACGTCAAGATTGCACGTCCTCAACAGGACACAAAAATGCACTTCCTCGTCACAAAAACTGCAAGACCATGAGAAGTGTCCACCCACATACGACCCCCAATTAAGTATACAACACCCAGTTTTCATCACTGTGAAACAAGCAGTTCAGGAATTATGGATCACACTAGAGAATTTCATGACATTGAGTATATGACCCTGACCTCCATTCCTGACAGACACGTCAACATACATTATACACTGCAAAGTTCATACCAATACCTTTAAAGTAATTGCATGGACATACACTGATTGGAGGACTGAATAATGTGTCCAGAGGAATTAACAGACTCAGTGAATGTGATCATTACTGGAGTACCTTGTGTCATTAGCCTTCGCCAGTCACCATAGAGTAAACAAACTCTGAAAATGGCTAAACTTTTGTCAGAGTGTTTTCGCCAATTTGGGTAAAGTCATTTTGGCTCACACAAATGAAGGTTTGGTACTGGCGTAGTGGAGAAAATGGCTGTAATAACTTCCGTGGCTGCAACCAAGTTTGTATTAAAATCCTTGAGTGGTTCCAGGTGTAATCATAAGGACTGCTATAATCTTAAAGGGACACACGGCAATCTTGAAGTATTTGAAATGGGTTTCTCGATTTTATGTCCAGTATCATTATGACTTTTACCCTGGTTACATTTAAATAAATCAATTTTAAGTATCCACTATTCGTATTATTATACTACAAGTTTTATATATTATGGTGCAATAATATCAAATATTAATAATAAGCAAAAACAAATGGCTTAATACTATTCTTATAATTAACATTAATGATTGAACAAATGCAATTTATGTAGAAAAACTAACGGGACGCCGCTAGTTTTTAAAATCAAGATTGCCGTGTGTCCTTTATGAAATCGTAAGATCTACCATAAAAAGCATATCTAGACTGTTAGAAATGTTGCTCTTCGACAGAACCTAAATTTGTATAAAAAAATATCCAAAAGCAAATTTGGCCGAACAAATATCTATTTAGCCAAAGAAAATAAAGGTGGTTTAGCCAAAGTGGCTAAGCAATTTTAAGTCCAATAATGGGCAATGGACAATGGTCAATGAGCAGCTGGTAGATGGTTATGCTGACTAGATAACAAATGGTAAGAAATAATTAAAAAGGCAACCTCAGAGAGGATTTAGAAGCAATAATGTCGCGGGCAGGTTAAATCAGATTTTTCACCCTGAATTTTGGGTCAAATCATCAACAAATAACAATCGGTCGAGCCAATGGATGCTCCCTGAATAAAGGTACACATGTGAAATACAATCGGATAAAAAATGTAGTTGAGAGGACAAGCTTTATATTTGAAAATAACTCAATTCAACTCCCAACGTCCTGACAATATACGCTACTAGACATCATAGCGATACTTCCTCTAAAGTTTCATGAAAAACAGAGTTGAGCTGACAAGATTTTGATTTGAAAAACTTCAAAGTCCTGTAACTCTGGCAAAAATCATTCAACTGGAATGTATCTGATAATATGCGTTACTAGACATACTGCTACTTCCTATGAAGTTTCATGGAAATCAGATGAAAAACGTAGGAGGAGTTGAGCAGACAAGCTTTAGATTCCTAATCCTAGTCCCTAACTCCTCCAAAAATCATTCAGCTGGAATGTCCTAGCGTAGGAGGAGCTGACAGGAAAAGAAAGCAGGACAGACGGACATACATACAGACGAAAATTTCGGGGATCATAAAAGTTAAGTCGAAGACCCCTGTCTTGTCTGCTAATAAAACTTTTGCCTGCTGTCCTGCTAAGCAGAACCGTAATCAGTATTATTCCAATGCTTTAGTATTATTAGTATCGTAATGAATGAATGAATGGTGTTTTACGGCACGTCGACACATAGATAGGTCATATTGTGCGCAAAAACTGATGAATGATGAAGAAATGAAGGATTAATTAAAGATTAATGTAAATATACAAAGATAAAACTATTTACATGTAAGAGATAATAAGGTAGTAATATAAACTATATATGTAAATCAACAAATGCCCGAAAACGGGTATATAAAGAAGTAAATATATACAAGAACATATTATAATGATTTATATCGTATAATTTTAAATAATTCTTCTGTATTTATACCCTGAACTAAATCAAAACTGAACTAGAAATGTGTCCAAAGGAATATTAATAAGGAAATTGTCTTTCGTTTAATTTCATTATTTTTTAATATTCCAAGGGGAATAACTCTGAGATTACTGAGGTGACTGGGCCAATTATCAAACTTGGCCGAGACATTGTGCCCACATACAATTTCACTAAATTTGGAGAAGAATGGATAACAATTACCCAAGTTATGAGTCGGGACAACATTAATTTCATGATTATTCATTATTCCAAGGGGCATAGTGACAAACAAAAGAAAACACTAGATGTTGATTCGTTTGCATGAATGAATATTGTTTTCTGGCATGCAGACACATTTGCAGTGCGAACATATGTAAAACAGAACTCAAGATTGCCATGTGTCTCTTTAAACTAAATAAATCATGACCTCTTGCGACAAAAATGTGGGGATAATTATAATATTCAATTAATCAAGCAGAAGGTTAAGTGGTCACTCGAGTTGTTAAGTGGTTTGTAAACATCACTAGTTTTGTGTATGTTTACAGTGTTTTATTAAAAACATCCTGTACCATCTTCATATCTGCTGCTTCAAAACATTTTGTTGATATAAATATTTACTGCAATATATAATTGTGACCTTGAGCAAAAAATAAAATACCAATTACCCAGTATTGTAATATATATGTTTTTATCAGGCAGATATGTACTTTTCTGCCTAATAAAGGGGTGACCTAAAAAAAAAAACTTTATTAGGCAAGTTGACCAATAAAGAAATCAATGCGGAATCCCTCGGCGTTTATTGTACGTAACGTTATCTGACGTCATGTACGTAACGTTGCCTGACATCATAAAACAAACAAAAAACAACAACATGGCGGCGTACTCGATAAGCGTAACATTCTGAGAAATAGGTAATAATAGTAATTCATATAGAAAATGTGGATAATCTACATGATAAATAGAATATTATGTCAGTGCCTTTTACTATCAAGTTTATTAGGCTCGGCACGAAAACGAAGAATGGCGAGGCTCTTTTCTAAGCCTCGCCTAATAAACTTGATAGTAAAAGGCACTGACATAATATTCTATATAACTTAGGGTAAAGCCATCTGAAGTTTGATGATTTTGCCCTATTAGGTACCATTTTTATTTTGCTACAAACGCACATGAAGTGCACAAAATAACAACAGGGAACCAGTTTAATGTTTATTGTAACACTTAAAGCCTGCAAAAACTTGATATAACATATTGCTGGTTTCCAGTATGATTGAATTTTTCCTAGGTAGAAGCAATACTGTATACCTAAGGTCGTCCATGAGAATCGACACTTTCTCAGTCACGTTGAGCTTCCAGTGGGATTCAAACCCACAGCAGTGAGAACCTTCTTTACCATGGTACTGAGTCGGACATTGTTTAAATAAAAAAAACTGGCATACCATTAAGGACTGAAATACTTCACATAGTTATATCTAAATATAGATTTTTTTCAAATTTTACGAGACCATCTGTCTTTATAAACCTTTCTTCTTCTCCTGAGAGGATTCAGTCACTGACTAACCTGTTTTAACTTGACATGGAATAGTTCGGAATGTGGTTTGCGGGTGAAGTACCAGAACCTCTCCGACTGCAGGAATATCTTGGCCTTGGTTTCTACGGCGAACCTGACTGGTTCCTGGATACCGTGGACCACCAGATCTATGGCAACTGTCATAAACACCCGCGTATCTGAAGTACGTTAATGTGACATTGATAACCATTTTCTACGGTAAACCATCCAGAATTAATAATTCATACAACTGTAGCCACTAATTGGTGAAACAAATGACAGACATCATAAGTATATTACTCATTTTTTTAATAGAAAATGAGCTTCAGGGCTTTTTTCCTTCATAAACAGGGGCCAATAATCGGCCCCTTCCCCAAGCAAAACAGACGACTTTTTCCCCCTCTTTGGTTGAGAAAATTACACTATTTTTTTTTTTTCACTTTATATTATTTTCCCCTCTTACCGGTACTTTATCAACATTAATATGTTTAGGATACATTTATAGAAGACAATTTATTTAAAATGTACCTCTTTTGCATATTTGCACACCAATCTTCTATTTCTGCCTAATACACTGTTCCCCTATATCTCGAAATCACATTGTTTTTCCCCCTTTAACTCGAAAATCGCGCTTCCCCCCTACCCAACTCTGCTCCATATTGTATTTCCGAAAAAAAAGCCCTGTCTTTACAAATATATTCAGGCCTTTAAAAATACAGGAAAAACTGTCAGAATGCACACAATTTGTTTATACAGGTGAGCAAAGAGTTTGCACACTGCGTTAAGTATACTCAGACATTTAAAGATGAAAGAAAAAAGTTCTAATTCGTAGAATTTTAGAATGCAAAAGATTTTTCATTAATTAAAGACTGCAAGCGTGTTGATTATGAATACTGTACCCGGGTCACTTTGTAAACATACCTTTGGGTGTTTCTGAGTTGAGTACTTCAAAGCACTGCTCCGTGGGATCCCAGTGACCTGATATAGTGTAGATATTCTCATCACCGGCATAACCCATGGACGTCTGAAATGGAGGCGAGATATAAAGTATGTAGCTCCAGATATGTTTAACGTCAAAGGGTATTTTATTCTCTAAACAAATCTGCAATGCTGATTTAGAATTTTTTTAAGGAGTAAATGTAAAAGTTTTATTAGTTGTCAATGCTGAATTTTACTCCAAATTTATTTTGTTCACTACTCATTTCTTAATGCCGAAATACCACCAAAAATTTCTATCTGGAGCTCTGTAATAAATATATTTTCATGTCATTAAGAGCTGCTCCCAAGGAGAGGTGGAGAGGGTAAGAGCTTGCTTGGAGTTTTCTTCTTCTAATACACATGTTGCTGAATATTGATAATAAATGATGTATACATTGGGATTATTTTGCCGGTACTTTTGCATATGAATGCAAATGTTGAAAGTAAAAACTATTAAGTTATCTGCCCCTTGCTTGGAGGGTCAAGGTCACATCCATATTTGCTTTGTCGCAATGTACCACTCAAGATACAACTATAAGCAAAGTTTGAAAGGTCTAGTGCATACAGTTTGTGAAAAAGTGACCTAAACGCAAAAGTTGAAGGTAAAAATTATAAGGTTATCTGCCCCTTGCTTGGAGGGTCAAGGTCACTTTCACATTGCTTTGTTACGCTGCGATGTACCACCCAAGATACAACTATAAACAAAGTTTGAATGGTCTAGTGCATAGTTTGTGAGAAATTGACCTAAATGCAAAAGTTGAAGGTAAAAAGTATTAAGTTATCTGCCCTTTGCTTGGAGGATCAAGGTCACTCCATATTTGCTTTGTCATGTTGCAATGTACCACCCAAGATACAACTATAAGCAAAGTTTGAATGGTCTAGTGCATACAGTTTGTGAGAAATTGACCTAAATGCAAAAGTTGAAGGTAAAAATTATTAAGTTATCTGCCCTTTGTTTGGAGGGTCAAGGTCACTTCTACATTTGCTTTGTCACGTTGTGATGTACCACACAAGATACAACTATAAGCAAAGTTTGAAAGGAGGTCTAGTGCATACAGTTTGTGAGAAAATGACCTAAACACAAAACTTGAATGTTCCAAGGCGGTAGCCCTATTGTCAACCCTTTTGTGTTTGTGACGTCGTTTGCTTTTATTGTTACTTTTGCCTTCTTGTTTGTCTGTTTGCATGTTTGTTTCTGTGTTTTGTGGTTGACTGTCCTCCTTGAATGCTACTTTCCCTGTCCGATCTTTTTATATTTCGTTAGCTGTGCATTGACTTGTGTGAGAAATATGCATGTATGCATGTAACTTGATGTATTTTGCTGCTGATCTTTTTATTCACTTAGATATATTTCATTCGTCACTAACTGTGGTGACATGTCTGGTTGGGAGACTTTGCTAATGGGACTTAAAACCCAATTTTATTTTTTTTACTTTCATCACTTACCATTTCTATAAGATTCATGTCTCCATGTTTCACATTCCTTCCTGGAGATATGAGCAATCCAAAACATCTGAAATATGTAAAAACAGATGTGAACTGTAGACAGTGTGGCAGTTTTTGGGAGGATTTCTTTGTTGTAACAATTTACATACTTATGAAGTTTGAGTTACTTTAAGTCTATTTCAAGCTGCAGTGGCCATCTTGGATTCTGCTAAAAGTTGATTTTCACATAAATTCTGTTTTAACAATTAATGATTTATTGAACATCTATCCTCAAAACAGTAGATTGTGTGCATTACAAAAAATTCTAGTCATGTAAAATTCTAGTCACATTTACCACTCATGCTTAACATCATGATAACTGACTAACGATACTGTTACATCATGATAACTGACTAACGATACTGTTACATCATGATAACTGACTAACGATACTGTTACATCATGATAACTGACTAACGATACTGTTACATCATGATAACTGACTAACGATACTGTTACATCATGATAACTGACTAACGATACTGTTACATCATATTAACTGACTGACGATACTGTTCATCATGATAACTGACTGACGATACTGTTACATCATGATAACTGACTAACGATACTGTTCATCATGATAACTGACTAACGATACTGTTACATCATGATAACTGACCAACGATACTGTTACATCATGATAACTGACCAACGATACTGTTACATCATGATAACTGACCAACGATACTGTTACATCATGATAACTGACCAACGATACTGTTACATCATGATAACTGACCAACGATACTGTTACATCATGATAACTGACCAACGATACTGTTACATCATGATAACTGACCAACGATACTGTTACATCATGATAACTGACCAACGATACTGTTACATCATGATAACTGACCAACGATACTGTTACATCATGATAACTGACCAACGATACTGTTCATCATGATAACTGACCAACGATACTGTTACATCATGATAACTGACCAACGATACTGTTACATCATGATAACTGACCAACGATACTGTTACATCATGATAACTGACCAACGATACTGTTACATCATGAAAACTGACCAACGATACTGTTACATCATGATAACTGACCAACGATACTGTTACATCATGAAAACTGACCAACGATACTGTTACATCATGATAACTGACCAACGATACTGTTACATCATGATAACTGACCAACGATACTGTTACATCATGATAACTGACCAACGATACTGTTACATCATGATAACTGACTAACGATACTGTTACATCATGATAACTGACCAACGATACTGTTACATCATGATAACTGACCAACGATACTGTTACATCATGATAACTGACCAACGATACTGTTACATCATGATAACTGACCAACGATACTGTTACATCATGATAACTGACCAACGATACTGTTACATCATGATAACTGACTAACGATACTGTTACATCATGATAACTGACCAACGATACTGTTACATCATGATAACTGACTAACGATACTGTTACATCATGATAACTGACCAACGATACTGTTACATCATGATAACTGACCAACGATACTGTTACATCATGATAACTGACCAACGATACTGTTACATCATGATAACTGACCAACGATACTGTTACATCATGATAACTGACTAACGATACTGTTACATCATGATAACTGACTAACGATACTGTTACATCATGATAACTGACTAACGATACTGTTACATCATGATAACTGACCAACGATACTGTTACATCATGATAACTGACCAACCATACTGTAACATCATGATAACTGACCAACGATACTGTTACATCATGATAACTGACCAACGATACTGTTACATCATGATAACTGACCAACGATACTGTTACATCATGATAACTGACCAACGATACTGTTACATCATGATAACTGACTGACGATACTGTTACATCATGATAACTGACTAACGATACTGTTACATCATGATAACTGACTAACGATACTGTTACATCATGATAACTGACTAACGATACTGTAACATCATGATAACTGACTAACGATACTGTAACATCATGATAACTGTCTAACGATACTGTTACATCATGATAACTGACTAACGATACTGTTACATCATGATAACTGACTAACGATACTGTTACATCATGATAACTGACTAACGATACTGTTACATCATGATAACTGACTAACGATACTGTTACATCATGATAACTGACTAATGATACTGTTACATCATGATAACTGACTAACAATACTGTTACATCATGATAACTGACTAACGATACTGTTACATCATGATAACTGACTAACGATACTGTTACATCATGATAACTGACTAACGATACCGTGACTAACGATCGTGTTACATCATGATAACTGACTAACGATACTGTTACATCATGATAACTGACTAACGATACTGTTACATCATGATAACTGACTAACGATACTGTTACATCATGATAACTGACTAACGATCGTGTTACATCATGATAACTGACTAACGATCGTGTTACATCATGATAACTGACTAACGATACTGTTACATCATAACTGACTAACGATACTGTTACATCATGATAACTGACTAATGATACTGTTACATCATGATAACTGACTAACAATACTGTTACATCATGATAACTGACTAACGATACTGTTACATCATGATAACTGACTAACGATACTGTTACATCATGATAACTGACCAACGATACTGTTACATCATGATAACTGACCAACGATACTGTTACATCATGATAACTGACCAACGATACTGTTACATCATGAAAACTGACCAACGATACTGTTACATCATGAAAACTGACCAACGATACTGTTACATCATGATAACTGACCAACGATACTGTTACATCATGATAACTGACCAACGATACTGTTACATCATGATAACTGACCAACGATACTGTTACATCATGATAACTGACCAACGATACTGTTACATCATGATAACTGACCAACGATACTGTTACATCATGATAACTGACCAACGATACTGTTACATCATGATAACTGACCAACGATACTGTTACATCATGATAACTGACCAACGATACTGTTACATCATGATAACTGACCAACGATACTGTTACATCATGATAACTGACCAACGATACTGTTACATCATGATAACTGACCAACGATACTGTTACATCATGATAACTGACCAACGATACTGTTACATCATGATAACTGACTAACGATACTGTTACATCATGATAACTGACCAACGATACTGTTACATCATGATAACTGACCAACGATACTGTTACATCATGATAACTGACCAACGATACTGTTACATCATGATAACTGACCAACGATACTGTTACATCATGATAACTGACCAACGATACTGTTACATCATGATAACTGACCACCAACGATACTGTTACATCATGATAACTGACTAACGATACTGTTACATCATGATAACTGACTGACGATACTGTTACATCATGATAACTGACTAACGATACTGTTACATCATGATAACTGACTAACGATACTGTTACATCATGATAACTGACTAACGATACTGTTACATCATGATAACTGACTAACGATACTGTTACATCATGATAACTGTCTAACGATACTGTTACATCATGATAACTGACTAACGATACTGTTACATCATGATAACTGACTAACGATACTGTTACATCATGATAACTGACTAACGATACTGTTACATCATGATAACGATACTGTTACATCATGATAACTGACTAATGATACTGTTACATCATGATAACTGACTAACAATACTGTTACATCATGATAACTGACTAACGATACTGTTACATCATGATAACTGACTAACGATACTGTTACATCATGATAACTGACTAACGATACTGTTACATCATGATAACTGACTAACGATACTGTTACATCATGATAACTGACTAACGATCGTGTTACATCATGATAACTGACTAACGATCGTGTTACATCATGATAACTGACTAACGATCGTGTTACATCATGATAACTGACTAACGATCGTGTTACATCATGATAACTGACTAACGATACTGTTACATCATAACTGACTAACGATACTGTTACATCATGATAACTGACTAATGATACTGTTACATCATGATAACTGACTAACAATACTGCTACATCATGATAACTGACTAACGATACTGTTACATCATGATAACTGACTAACGATACTGTTACATCATGATAACTGACTAACGATCGTGTTACATCATGATAACTGACTAACGATCGTGTTACATCATGATAACTGACTAACGATACTGTTACATCATGATAACTGACTAACGATACTGTTACATCATGATAACTGACTAACAATACTGTTACATCATGATAACTGACTAACGATACAGTTACATCATGATAACTGACTAACGATACTGTTACATCATGATAACTGACTAACGATACTGTTACATCATGATAACTGACTAACGATACAGTTACATCATGATAACTGACTAACGATACTGTTACATCATGATAACTGACTAACGATACTGTTACATCATGATAACTGACTAACGATACTGTTACATCATGATAACTGACTAACGATACTGTTACATCATGATAACTGACTAACAATACTGTTACATCATGATAACTGACTAACGATACAGTTACATCATGATAACTGACTAACGATACTGTTACATCATGATAACTAACTAACGATACTGTTACATCATGATAACTGACTAACGATACTGTACTGACTAACGATACTGTACTGACTAACGATACAGTTCACACGAGAAAACTGGCAGCAATATAGGACTTTTAATACTGAAAAAAAAATTGCGCTACCTTTCAATTTTGAGTTCCTTGGATCCTGTCTGCTGTACAGTAATACCAATCCTCTTTTCTAGATCACAGCGTAACTTGAACACGTTCTTGTCCCGGGGACAGGGCGTGAATCCGCCCTTGCCGTCCTCTTCTCGGAATTCCAGGTTAACAGTAAACACAAAATCCTGATCCGAGTCTGTGATGGCTTTTGTTGGCGCAGAGCGATTCTTGGCCACACGACGGAATGTATTAGCAAAACAGTATAATATCTTAGCAACCTGCAAGAATAATAATGAACTTTCATTTAAAACAAGGCAAGGTTTGGACATGCTGTAATTGTCACTCCCCTCTCAGTCCCATTTATAATGGCATAAAGTGTTGTATTTCCCCCCGCCAATTTCAAAACAATGGGTTTAACATTGCTTTTAACAATTCCTTTGGCAATCTTGATGATCTCAAAATCTGGGGATCCCATCCCACTTGTCCCCATTACATTATTTCTGGCTGATGACTATTTGGTTACCCGGATTACATGCTGGGACTATATTACAACCATTCCCTGGATTACACTGTTGGGACTATATTAAAATCATTCCCTGGATTACACTGTTGGGATTATATTACAACCATTCCCTGGATTACACTGTTGGGACTATATTACAACCATTCCCTGGATTACACTGTTGGGACTATATTACAACCATTCCCTGGATTACACTGTTGGGACTATATTACAATCATTCCCTGGATTACACTGTTGGGATTATATTACAACCATTACCCGGATTACACTGCTGGGACTATATTACAACCATTACCCAGATTACACTGTTGGGACTATATTACAATCATTCCCTGGATTACACTGTTGGGATTATATTACAACCATTACCCGGATTACACTGCTGGGATTATATTACAACCATTACCCGGATTACACTGTTGGGACTATATTACAACCATTCCCTGGATTACACTGTTGGGACTATATTACAACCATTCCCTGGATTACACTGTTGGGACTATATTACAATCATTCCCTGGATTACACTGTTGGGATTATATTACAACCATTACCCAGATTACACTGTTGGGATTATATTACAACCATTACCCGGATTACACTGTTGGGACTATATTACAATCATTACCCGGATTACACCGTTGGGACTATATTACAATCATTACCCGGATTACACTGTTGGGACTATATTACAATCATTACCCGGATTACATGCTGGGACTATATTACAATCATTACCCGGATTACACTGTTGGGACTATATTACAATCATTACCCGGATTACACTGTTGGGACTATATTACAATCATTACCCAGATTACACTGTTGGGATTATATGCCAACCATTACCCGGATTACACTGTTGGGATTATATTACAACCATTACCCGGATTACACTGTTGGGATTATATTACAACCATTACCCGGATTACACTGTTGGGACTATATTACAATCATTACCCGGATTACACTGTTGGGACTATATTACAATCATTACCCGGATTACACTGTTGGGACTATATTACAATCATTACCCAGATTACACTGTTGGGATTATATGCCAACCATTACCCGGATTACACTGCTGGGACTATATTACAACCATTACCCGGATTACACTGCTGGGACTATATTACAATCATTCCCTGGATAACACTGTTGGGACTATATTACAACCATTACCCAGATTACACTGTTGGGACTATATTACAACCATTACCCGGATTACACTGTTGGGATTATATTACAACCGTTACCCGGATTACACTGTTGGGACTATATTACAATCATTACACGGATTACACTGTTGGGACTATATTACAATCATTACCCGGATTACACTGTTGGGACTATATTACAATCATTACCCAGATTACACTGTTGGGATTATATGCCAACCATTACCCAGATTACACTGTTGGGACTATATTATAACCATGCGTAAACAAGAACCTGTAACTGTTGAGCAAAATACAAATGGCTTGGTTCACTTAAAGGAGGTGAAAGTAAATATTAATCTATTTATAGATTTTAATTAAATCCTGAATATTGAGTGCACTACTTACTGCCTCGGGCAGATCACACCTAAACACATGACACTGGAAAATGGCTGTCTCCGCGGAATCTCCATGGCTGAACGTGAAAGCGAAACATCGCTTCTCGCTACTTTCCACCGGTCCCCGGGCACAGAACAGTATCCGGTGGATCTTGTAGCTTGATATCTCGGTGTCGGTACCCGGATCCAACAACCTGGAAATACACAAGAGAAGCTATGGGTCAGCGTACTCAAAGTGCACAAAATTGATTATATACAAATTATTATTGTTGCACACGGTCAAAACACAATCCACAGTTTGTGTTTTTATCAAATGAATAAAACCTGAGCTTTTTTTAGTGACTATGACAGTACTTTACAGTTCATATGATTTGAGCAAACATCCTTGTTAGATTTATATAGGTGAAAACTTCCTTGAGGCTATGTGTGCAACATGCAAAATACAAGACGCCTAATGGGGTCTGTAGGTGCTCTACATGCTAACACGGCTCTTGTAACAGTAAACAAATTATATATGTATTCTGTCAATATGGTGCAAAAAAAAACGAGTATCATCTGTATAGCAGCAACAGAAAAGAATATATTTGTTTTGTTATTTCCCCATACAAAGTCATACTCAGTGGCTGGACTGCAAGAATTGAATTGAATTGAATTGGATTTTATAGTCGCACCAACAGCTAAGGTCATATGGCGACTTTCCAGCTTCCATTGGTGGAGGAAGACCCCAGATGCCCCTCCGGGCAATTTTCGTGCACGGGCGGGCACCTGGGTAGAACCACCGACGTTCCGTAAGCTAGCTGGAACTGCAAGAATCACTACTTGAACAAACCCTACATGCAAAATATTGTGTAGCTTTTGGAATTTCAGAGAAGAGTAAAGATTTTCAACAATAGCAACAACCCAGGGTTACCATCTGAAGAAACTTGGATGAGGACCACAAACCTACATGCAAAATAAAAGATCTCTTGCTTTTGTAGTTTCCGAGTAAATTTTCCTAAATAAGATAGCCAAAACCATCGGAATATTGGTAGAAGACCATTGTTACGCTACGAGCCAACATTTGATGTTTCCATCAAGGGAAGGTATAACTCTCATAATGAAGACCAACATGAATTAAGAACAATTTGTTCCCTTTTATTAAAAAGTGTCCTATACTTTTCAAAATATCTAGGGGCCATAACTCTGGTGTTATTTATCCGAAAGATGGTTTTCAAATGGATCCAAACTTTAACTGATACCAACAATCTGGCCAAGTTTGGTAAAGATTGGATCAAAGATAAAGGTGCTAGCGGTAATGAACAAAGGTAATGAACAAAGGTAAGGAACAGTGGACGACGGATGAATTGTCATCATATAAGCTCTAGCGTTCTTCAGTCAGAACAGACAGCAGGAGGTATACAGTACTGGTTCTACCCAAGAGAAGTGGGTGGTCTGCCTCGGCCACGAAAAAATCGACCATCATATACAGCCTCAATATGTGCTGGAAATGACGTAAAACACCATCAACCAACCAACCATATTTGGGCAGAAGAGCTAAACAAATATTTGAATGGTATAATATTAAATCTCCCATCCATCTGACACCCATCACATAACCTAATGTTGAGGGCTTTCACAAACATACTTTTTTCCAATAAGAATAGCAATATCCATGATATAAGTGTTTTCAAACATTAATTTAAAGGGACACACAGCACTCTTGTGGTATTTATCAAGTGTTTACCTGGATATATCAAGCCTGTTTTACATTAAACTAATATTAAGTTAACGTTTAAAGATATGAATTTTCGGGTTTTTCGTATTGTGATCATTATTTTACAACAGGTTTTTCTAAATAACTGGCACAATATGCTCAGTAATTGGTAATATACCAAAATGGTTCAAAGCAAGTCAGTTACATTAACCCTTAAACCACTAAGCAGGACTATAATAGCCTTTGCATCCATTGTAAACCCAGATCAGCCGGCGAGCAACTCGGTTTACAGGGTTTACAATGTCTGGCTGATCAGTCATTTTCTCCAAACCACCCCTTTGTCACATAAATGGAATGGTCCTTATTCAAAGAAAGAAGAGTCCATTATATATATGTAGCGGGTTAAGGGTTAATAATTATTTAAAAATAACCAAATTCTGTAGAAAATCTCAGAATAAATATTGCTAGGTGTCCTTGTAAAAGGTAAACAAGTGAATGTCTTTTGTGAGGAAGAAAATGCAAAAATATTTTCTGAAACAAAATCTTCCTGCATTAGGTCTATCCTTATTTTTGCTATAAATCCCCTTACTTAGCATGTGGTTAGCAAGGTATTACCCAAATAAAACAGATCCAACTGAAAATAAAATGTGACAAGCAATCTCAAACATGATGCAACACAATATTAAGGCATGCTGATTAAATAACAGACTGAAACTTAAAATATAATGCAACTAAAATACAATACAACAAACAAACAGGGGTATATCAATATAAGTAATGTAATAATCAGTGGAAAAGAAATCTTTACAGTTTTTGATTTAATGGAAGTATGTATTTATTATAATAATAATCACTGTAAAATATAAATTGTTATTACATTTTCTCTGGGATTAAATCTCAGTCAAAAAATATTTATAATCGATAAATATTATTAACTCCGAAAACAAAAATAACTAACTGTTATGACATCAACACATTGATGCTGATGTCGACGTCATCCGCCAATAACGTTCAATAACGCGAATAATTCGGTTAAAAGTTAAAATCACGCATAAACTGATTTAAAATGTAATAAATAGATTATTTAACTGCTGTATTTGATTATAGGGAAACGGCTTCAAAAACAAGAGGTCAATGACCTTGAAGCTCTACTGATTGATTTTGATTTCAGGAAGTAGTCGCTACAGACTTGTTTTCTGAAAATCTATTTTTAACCGTGGCGGCCATCTTGAATTTCCGGCTGACCTGAAATTTTGCTAGGATCAATTAGACATTAAGAGCAACATTCCTGTGAAGTTTCATGAAAATCCGTCAAGTAGTTACAGAGGAGTAGTCGCTACAAGTTTTCATTATATAACTCTATGTTAACAAAGATGGCCGCTGGCAGCCATGTTTAACGTCAAATCAAAATGATTTTCGACAAGGACCAACATCATGTCATACTGATCATTTTAGAAAAAGTCCCATATCAATATCTCTTATAGTTTTGAAGAAGTAGTCGCTACAAACTTATTTATTTTAAATCTATTTTTAGCTGTGGCTGCCAACTTGAATTTTCGGCCGACCTGAAATTTTTCTAGGATCAACTAGACATCAAGAGCAACATTCCTGTGAAGTTTCATGAACATCCGTCAAGTAGTTTCAGAGGAGTAGTCGCTACAAGTTTTTACTATATAACTCTATGTAACCAAAGATGGCCACTGTCAGCCATGTTTAACGTCGAATCAAAATAATTTTCCAATAGGATCAACATCATGTCATGCTGATCATTTTAGAAAAAGTCCCATATCAATATCACTTATAGTTTTCAAGAAGTAGTCGCTACAAACTTATTTTTTAAAAATCTATTTTTAGCTGTGACGGCCATCTTGAATTTCTGGCAGATCTGAAATTTTGCTAGGATCAATTAGACATCAAGAGCAACATTCCTGTAAAGTTTCATGACAATCCGCCAAGTAGTTTCAGAGGAGTAGTCGCTACAAGTTTTTACTATATAACTCTATGTAAACAAAGATGGCCGCTGGCAGCCATGTTTAACGTTGAATCAAAACAATTTTTGACAAGGATCAACATCATGTCATGCTGATCATTTTAGAAAAAGTCCCATATCAATATCACTTATAGTTTTCAAGAAGTAGTCGCTACAAACTTGTATTTTAAAACTCTATTTGTAGCTTTGGCGGCCATCTTGGATTTCACATCAACACGAATTTTTGCTTGATCAACTAGACTTTATGGGCAACATTTCTGTAAAGTTTCATGAATATCCATCCAGTAGTTTCAGAGTTGTCGCTACAAACAAAAGTTTACGGACAGACGGACAGACGGACGACGCACCACGGCATAAGCTCTGCAGTCGAGCTAAAAATAGGGTAGGTAAGCAAAACCTTTTGTAATAAAAAAAGTTTGGGTTGGCGGCTAAATAATAGGGAAGGTCGGGTTATCAGAAACAAACACTTTTTTCTTTTAAGCCTAAGCATTAAAGGCAGAGTGTACTTATTTAAACGTAAAATGAAACAGTGACAAAGTATTTGGAAGCGTTACAGCTTAGAAAATTATGCTATCAAATCAATGGAATAGAATTAAACTTTACACACTATGCCGAATAAATATGTTTTTCAAACCCCAGTGTACTTTTACACTGTATCCCCTATACGCTGCGCTAACACTAAGCCTACAACAGGTAGTGTGCAGATCCAAATGTTCTATTTATAGCAAAAGTATCGTTTATGTAAATCGTTTCAATTAACGCCTGGGTACATCAGATGATTTAATGCGAATTTGACGGTACGGTAAAACTTGCTTATAACGAATTCCTGGGGACCTCAAAAAATACTTCGCTATAACCGATGTTCGCTACATCTGTAGAACGAATTCGGTACAATAATATAACAAATTTGTTATAGATGCTTTTGTTTATCATAAACATTTGACGGGTCATCATTGCAAAACAGAAAGTGTTACTATTTGTCGGCAGATAATTATCCTTATAATTTGCGTAAAGCATTTTGAGAAACATATTTATTTTTTTATGTCCCCGAAAATTATAGTAATCGCACCGTCTGTCCGTCCGATTCTGTCTGTCTGTCCGTCATTCCGCAGGACCGTAACTTCACAATCCCTGCAGGATTTTTAAATAACTTGGAACAAGTGATCACCATAACAAGACGATGTGTCGCGCGCAAAACCCAGGTCTTCAAGGTCACACTTGGAGGTCAAAAGTCAAATTGTGTCCGGTCAATAACTCCGGTATTCATGGACGGATTTTCAAATAACTTGGCACAAGTGCTCACCACAACAAGACGATTTGTCGCGCACAAAATCCAGGTCTGTGACCCCAAGGTCAAGGTCACATTTAGAGGTCAAAGATCAAACCGTGTCCGGTCAATAACTTTTGCATGCCTGGACGGATTTTCAAATAACTTGGCACAAGACTAGTGCTCACCACAACCAAACGACGTGTCGTGTACAAAATCCAGGTCCATGGCTCCAAGGTCAAGGTCATACTTAGAGGTCAAAGGACACTTCGGGGGCATTTATCACTTACAGTGATATTTCTTGTTCAATTTGTTTTTATTACATAAATTATGGGTATTATAATACATTAAGGAGTGTATCGCCTATCCCTTTTTAAGGTTTGTATCAATTTTGTATACATGCAATATGACCGTACGATTTTTTATATGAAGCAAAGAAGGAGCTGGTCGGGAATTGAAAAAAACTCGCTATAACTAAGTATTCTCCATAACCAAGTTTGCTATAAGTGAGTTTTACTGTAATATTATACACTAATACTTGACAAGGCTAGATCATGTCTGTTAAGGTCGAACATAAACATACTGCAGTTTTAAAATATCGCAGGATAATCTTAGAAATAAGAAAATTGGCACACTCTATAAAATATTCACACTGACATTTGTACTTTATAATTCCCACTCTGTAAAATATTCACACACTCACTGGCATTTATGTTTTTATAATAATGGCAGTCTCGAGAGATCTCATTATCATATTCATGAAATATTCAACAGTATTGTGGCTGTATCATTTGTGTGGGAAATCTTTATCATACAAAGATATGACATTTTCTTAGTTGACCGTGTGCTGAATTACAAAACCCCTTGGTAGCTTTGCTTTAAAATGTCTGTTTGAGCAATTGCTGGTTATTGACCTTAAATTGAGAATTGAAAAAAATTGAAAAAAATTATTGAAAATATAATTCAACAATTAACAATGATCATCCATTTTACATTTGCACAAAGTCGATGTCCAGATAACAATTTTGCATTAGGTATATCATTTAACCTCATATAAATGCCCCCCCCCCCCCCCCCCCCCCACCCCACACGCACACACACACAATAAATGCCCATACCCCTTTCAAAGGGTGTTTATATGAGGCCATACACTTTTTTATTTATTTATTTTTTACTTTTTTACATATTTTGAGGTCTAGTTTAGAAAAAATACATTGCCTAAGCATTTTAGAGGTATAATATAAACATGTACATGTATTAAGAAAAATAAAGATAAAAATAAAAAGTGTTTACAATATTATGGTTTTAAAGTTCTATTGGGACGATCCCAAAAAAGTGCAGTGAAAAATATGCATCAGAACATTAATTGTTCATCACTGCCACATTATTAGTCATTGACCATCCGGCCCTCCATCACGGTGAAGTTGAGGTGATTGCAACAATGATGATTGATGATGGGACCCTTAGAAGTGTTGGCCATTACAAAGGAGACTCAAAACTCAGTTTAAAATGACTTAAGGCATGGTACAATACTATTTATATGTTCATTGGCCATTTTGCAGCATTGGCCAGCATGACTACAGAAGAGGATTCAATAATTAGAGGTTAATAATACATGGCGGAGCAGTGAGTTTCTTCTGTAGTCATGCTGGCCAAAGCTGCAAAATGGCCAATGAAGATATAAATTGTATTGTACCATGTCTTAAGTCATCTTAAACTTAGTTTTGAGTCTCCAGTGAGTTTCTTCTGTAGCCATGCTGGCCAAAGCTGCAAAATGGCCAATGAAGATATAAATTGTATTGTACCATGTCTTAAGTCATCTTAAACTTAGTTTTGAGTCTCTATTTGACCTTTGACCTCCAAGTGTGACCTTGACCTTTGAAGTACAGACCCGATTCTTGCACACGATGCACCTTCTTATTGTGGTTAACATTTGAGAGAAGTTTCATGGAAATCCTTCAAGTTCTTTCAAAAGTATGGCTGAGACTGATGGTTATTTCAGACGGAATTGTTTCAGACGGAAGGAAGGACGGACGGACAAATAAACAAAGGGACAGTAGTGACTCAATTCTTGCACAAGACACATCTCCCTGTGGTTAACATTTGTGTGAAGTTTCATGAAAATCCATTCAGTTCTTTTAAAGTTATGGCAGAGAAATGATTGTTTCAGACGGAATGACGAACAAAAGATCGAACGGACGGTGCGATTACTATATATGCCTCCCTTTGGGGGCATGAAAACAACATAATTTTATCTAATAATCGTGGAAATGGTATTACAAAAAAGAATCAAGGTTCTGAAAATGTTCATGTTGAGAATTCTCTCGAGTACAGCAAGTAAAATCTATAGAATGATGAAGTTTATTGCACAATGGACATTATCAAAAACAAAGTCTTTTTAGAAAATGGTTGTGATAGTTATACTGTTGGACTGAAAATAACATAAATAAGACAAGAGGTCAATGACCTTGAAGCTCTACTGATAGGTTTTTGATATCTAGATCAACATTCCTGTGAAGTTTCATGAAAATCCGTCAAGTAGTTTCAGAGGAGTAGTCGCTACAAGTTATCATTATATAACTCTATGTAAACAAAGATGGCCACTGGCAGCCATGTTTAACGTCAAATCAAAATAATTTTTCACAAGGATCAACATCATGTCATACTGATCATTTTAGAAAAGTCCCATATCAATATCACTTATATTTTTCAAGAAGTAGTCGCTAAAAACTTGTATTTTGAAAATCTATTTTTAGCCATGGCGGCCATCTTGAATTTCCGGCCGACCTGAAAATTTGCTAGGATCAATTAGACATCAAGAGCAAAATTCCTGTGAAGTTTCATGAAAATCCGTCAAGTACTTACAGAGGAGTAGTCGCTACAAGTTTGTACTAAATAACTCTATGTAAACAAAGTTGGCCGCTGGCAGCCATGTTAAACGTCAAATCAAAACAATTTTCGACAAGGACCAACATCATGTCATGCTGATAATTTTAGAAAAAGTCCCATATCAATATCACTTAGAGTTTTCAAGAAGTAGTCGGTACAAACTCGTTTTTTAAAAATCTATTTTTAGATTTAGTGGCCATCTTGGATTTCACATCAACATGAATTTTTGCTTGGATCGACTAGACTTCATGGGCAACATTTCTGTAAAGTTTCATGAAAATCCATTTAGTAGTTTCAGAGGAGTAGTCGCTACAAAAAAAATTATGGACGGACAGACGGACGGACACCGCACCACTGCATAAGGCCTAAAAAAATTATGTGTGTTTCTGGTTTCAATCTGTCAAAAAGTTAGGGTAGATAGGTAGGAAAAAGTTGTTTTTTTAGATATTTTTTTTATATATATTGTTCGCATATATTATGCCATTTTTGTATTAAGGCAACTTCTTGATAACCTTTTGCAAACAGTTTGGATCCAGATTAGATGCTTAACAACTCTGGCTAATAAAATTATCATTTGAATAAAAATATTTGATTTTTGATTGTAATATTTCCTTTTTTTTTTTTTCCTAAAAATATTTAGTGTCGGCAGTGAAAAAGTAGGGTCGGTCGGGAAACCGGAAATACACAAAAAAAATTGTTAGGCCTAAGCTCTGCTGATCTCTGATCAGTAAAGCTAAAAATGAGTCCTAGTTTATTAAAATCGTTCAACTATTTTAAAAGTTAAATTTGTAATTTTACCATGTCGATTCCACGACATCATTGGTAAAAATGTTGGTGACATCACTGTCTTCAAGTGGCAGTACCATAATGAAATACCGTCAATATTTGGACCTACTTGGCAAAGGCAAAAAGACAATAATGAGTCGATAAGTCTTAACAAAATGTTTGACTAGAGGTTGTTTTTAGTAAAAACAGATGTCTCCCCCTTTCCTGGGGAAAGGGCCATGAATCTGCCAAAAATCATTCAACTGGAACACGACGAAGATATGCGCAACAAGGCTTGGCTATGTTCGCCTCTAACAAGTTTCACTGAAATCCGGCCAGGGGATGAGAAGAACAACTCCGTCCAAAAATCATTCAACCAGAACACGATGATAGGCAAGATACTGATCATCCCTGCCAAGTTTCTTTGAAATGCGGCCAGAGGTTCAGGAGAACTAGTCCACAAAATCATTGTGTATTAAAACCTTTAAAGGCCTACAACTCCACCAAATATCACTCAAATGGATCGCGGCGATATGTGCAACTAGCCTTGGTACTGATCATCCTTGCCAAGTGTCGCTGAAATCCGGCCTGCGGTTCAGGAGAACTAGTCCGGACAAAGTTTGTGTATTAAAACCTTTAACGGGACATAACGCCACCAAAAATCATTATACCAATTTCAACAGAGGCATTTAAAAGTGTTCCATTCTCAGTACTTGTCAGACAAAGCTTTTTTTCCTCTTTTTTTTCAATAGGGATTTTTTTGCTCAAAATTGGGAAAAAAAGATGTTTCAGCATTGGGAATATAGCCCTAGCCCAATAATGGCTATATAAATCGCCAAAAAAACAACAACACAGAATTGTCAATTGTAGAACTACGACAGTTTATGGTTTGGTGATCATTTATAAAGAAGAACTAAAAGAAGTCTGTTAGTTCATGAGGTTAAACAAATCAGGGTTTTCACTTTTGACTAGTTATATCAACCATCTTGGATGGCATGTTGACCTTATTTGTACAACTTTGAAAGGTATTGATCTAAAGATCATCTGTGAGAAAAATCTGATAAAAACTGGCCCATTGGTTTCCAAGGAGATGAAGCTTTAGCAATAGTTGACAGGCTGACATTGGAAAAAGACTAATGGGAGAAACTCAGGGCCCATGTCAGCTATTGCGAGAGTTATAAATTATAATAACGGTATAAACGATATAGTGGTAAAAGGTGGGTAAGAAACTAAAATACACACCTAACACATCCTTCAGGCTGACTGCAAGCATAAAATATAAATCAGTCTACTGTCCATGCAGCTGGTCAGGTGACACAAATCTTGAGAGAATATTCCAAAATCTTAACTAGTATCTTGCATTGTTTACGTTATTTAGTATTTGAACATTTTAATTGAAGCATTCAAATAGCAGCAAATTTGATGAATAAACAAGGCTTTTTTTCCTTCATAAACAGGGGCCGGGGCTGATATTAAGCCCCTTCCCTTAGCAAAACTACTTTTCCCCCCCCCCTCTTTGGCCAAATTGATTTTGCTTAACATTATTTCCCCCTCTAAATTTCTCAACATTATTATGTTTAGGATACATTTATAGAAGACAGTTTATCTAATATGTACCTCTTTTGCATATTTGCACACCCAAATCTTCAATTTCTGCCTAATACACTGTTCCCCTATATCTCGAAATAGCATTATGTTTTCCCCTTTAACTCGAAAATCGCGTTTTTTTTATTGAAGTGGGGACCCTGTTTTACTAAACATCTTACGATAAGTCTTGAATTTTAAAATCGTTAACTTTGTCACCAAAGCATTTAATGTAGATAATTATGTGTGCAAGTAGTGCAGAAATATCACCTGTATAAGAAAATTAAATGAAATCACATTTATTTGAAAAGTTTAATTTATAGTGAAGCATTTAAGAAATTGATTTACGATCAAAATTGTCAAGTTGTTTCATAAAACGGGGTCCTGTGCCTATTCCCCTATTTCCTAAAAAAAGCCCTGATAAAATAGTACTGAAATGAATGAAATTTATCACTTATTCAAACAAATATGTGTCACAAGACAAGTAATGTACATGTAATGAACTATTCATTTGCATCCCTGCAACTTCCTTCCCCACTCCCCACCACCTCCCACCAAGGAAATAATCATTGATTTGCATCAAATTATGGAACATCATATAATATGACAGTATCGCAAAATCTGAAAATCACCATATATTTTCCTTAATATGTACCCGACATTATATCATATTTTATACTCCCTTAAAACATAGCCAAAGGAAAATAAACATATATTTAATCAATATATTATAAACAAAGAAAATAACTCCATATAATTATAAAATGGAGGTATAGTGGTTGGGATGCAAATAACTAGCGCAAGACAGCATCATCAAATCATTTATACCATGAAAAAAAGGGGATCAACATATTCTAGATCAAATAAAAATAACTAAAAATCTGGGTCCAGAAAGTACGATTTATCAGACCTTCTACAACAACCAGTTTCTTCTTTTCTAGATTTTTAGTCGCACCCTGAAAAAGTTTATTTCAGTAAACACAATTACTCAACTGATTTTAAAGAAGCTTGTCTCCATAAATAGTAAATAGATCTTTCCAAAATTTCTTTTTCTTATAGGAGGCAATTTGATAAAACATACAGAAATCACATGTACAACTGTATTCATACATAAAGTAACATCTGAATAAAAAGATCACCATAAAAATAATAACATTACATAATATTATGTAAACTACAAAGTTAATGAACTGTACAATTGCGACTCTTTCCTGAGACTGGTGAGAAATGACATTTTGTTTCTACTAATTCACATATATTTTCCTATTCAACAAAGTATTTAATGAACTAGAAGGGTGTTCCATGGAAAACTTGTGTCGCCTGCATGGTTCTTATTTCAAAGTTGTGGCCAGTTACGAGCTTGGTTAAACTGCAGGTTAAAGTTTTATGAAGTGGGGCATAACTCTGCCATAATGGAAGTCAGAGTGACATGTGTAATAACATTCCTTTTGGTAAGATGAAGATGTGTGTGAAGTTTCAAGAACATAGGTCAAATACTTTTCAAGTTATGGCCAATGTTAGGCTGCAGGTTAAATTGTGACGGACGACAATGGACAAAGTGACCCCTAAGTGTCTGCCATGCTATGCAGGTGACATATTCTATCTCAAGACAATTTGCCCTGAGGTGCGGACATCACAAAGATCATAGGACTAATGTTTTATGCATGATTTTCAATGGTAGCAACTAGAGGTTCGCAAACTGATTCAAAATATTCTGAAAAAAATAGAATTAGGTTCTTCCAGTAACATCTGTCAGCTGATATAATTGTTGTGGATATGGAAAAGTTGCATCCATTCCCCACAACAAACGAAGATATTCTTTGTGGATTCCCATAGCCAAGCCACAATACATGCCCACTGGAAAAATTGATCCCCACACCATTTCTCTCGAAATGACTAATGAGAGCTTCTGTTGACCCCTGCCCACCCCCACACTAAACCAACAGACATAACCTCAGATATATGTTAACCCCACACCAAACCACCAGACATGACCCCATGGATCTACTGTTAATCACCCACACCAAACCACAAGACATGACCACAGGGATCATCTGTTAATCACCCACACCAAACCACCAGACATGACCCTATGTATCTTCTGTTAATCACCCACACCAAACCACCAGACATGACCCCATGGATCTTCTGTTAATCACCCACACCAAACCACCAGACATGACCCCATGGATCTTCTGTTAATCACCCACACCAAACCACCAGACATGTCTTCTGTTAATCACCCACACCAAACCACCAGACATGACCCCATGGATCTTCTGTTAATCACCCACACCAAACCACCAGACATGACCCCATGGATCTTCTGTTAATCACCCACACCAAACCACCAGACAGGACCCCATGGATCTTCTGTTAATCACCCACACCAAACCACCAGACATGACCCCATAAATCTTCTGTTAATCACCCACACCAAACCACCAGACATGACCCCATGGATCTTCTGTTAATCACCCACACCAAACCATCAGACATGACCCCATGGATCTTCTGTTAATCACCCACACCAAACCACCAGACATGACCCCATGGATCTTCTGTTAATCACCCACACCAAACCACCAGACATGACCCCATGGATCATCTGTTAATCACCCACACCAAACCACCAGACATGACCCCATGGATCATCTGTTAATCACCCACACCAAACCACCAGACATGACCCCATGGATCATCTGTTAATCACCCACACCAAACCACCAGACATGACCCCATGGATCTTCTGTTAATCACCCACACCAAACCACAAGACATGACCACAGGGATCTTCTGGAAATCACCCACACCAAACCATCAGACATGACTCCATGGATCATCTGTTAATCACCCACACCAAACCACCAGACATGACCCATGGATTATCTGTTAATCACCCACACCAAACCACCAGACATGACCCCATGGATCTTCTGTTAATCACCCACACCAACCCATCAGACATGACCCCATGGATCTTCTGTTAATCACCCACACCAAACCACCAGACATGACCCCGTGGATCTTCTGTTAATCACCTACACCAAACCACCAGACCTGACCACATGGATCTTCTGTTAATCACCTACACCAAACCACCAGACCTGACCACAGCGATCTTCTGTTTATCGCCTACACCAAACACGACCCCAGAGATCTTCTGTTAACCACTCATACCAAACCACCAGACATGACATCCGCCCCACCCTACACCAAACCATCAGACATGGCCCCAGATATCATCTGTTGACCCCTACACCAAAACACCAGACATGACCCTGGGATCTTTTACTGACCAGCTCCCCTCCCACACCAAATCAACAGACATGACTCTGGGAGTCTTCTGTTGACACTTCACACCAAACCACCACCAGGGTTTTACTGTTGATACCCCCTACACCAAACCCCCAGACCTGACCCTCTGGAGCTTCGGTTCCCCACACCAAACCACCAGACATGACATAGGGGTCTTCCCCACCACACCCACAACATGACATAGGGGTCTTCCCCACCACACCCACAACAAAGCACCAGACATGAGCCCCCACACCAAACCACCAGACATGATCCCATATATGATATGTTGACCCCTACACCAAACCACCAGACATAACCCCATATATATATATATATATCATATGTTGACCCCTACACCAAACCACCAGACATGACCCCATATATGATATGTTGACCCCTACACCAAACCACCAGACATGACCCCATATATCATTTCCTACACCAAACCACCAGACATGACCCCATATATATGTTGACCCTTACACCAAACCACCAGACATGACCCCATATATGATATGTTGACCCCTACACCAAACCACCAGACATGACCCCATATATGATATGTTGACCCCTACACCAAACATGACCCCATATATGATATGTTGACCCCTACACCAAACCACCAGACATGACCCCATATATCATATGTTGACCCCTACACCAAACCACCAGACATGACCCCATATACATATGTTGATCCCTACACCAAACCACCAGACAGGACCCCAGGGATATTTTGTTGATCCGATCCCCTCCCACACCAAACCATCAGAAATGACCCAGGGATCTTCTGTTGACCCTTTACACCAAACCACCATCAGGGGTCTTCTTTTGATACCCACACACGAAACCCCCAGACATGACCCTGTGGATCTTCTGTTGATTCCCACACCAAACCACCAGGCATGACACCCACTCCGACACACCCACACCAAACCTTCAGACATGACCCCACCCACACCAAACCACCAGACATGACCTCATGGATATTATGTTGACCCTCACACCAACAAATAAACAGACATGGCCTCAGGCATATTCTATGGACTTCCTCCCCACCCCACACAACCATCAGACTTGACCCCAGGGAACTTATGTAGGTCCCCCACACACCAAACCAACAGATATGGCCCGAAAGGGTTAAAGCTACTTGCCTTAAAATTCCTCAAATAGAAACATGTTGCAAGAGTGCGTTTTGTGTTGTACATAGAAAAGTTGCCAAAGTAAAAAATTATTTTTTTAATATTGTTGTTTCCCTTTCTGTATAGTGTGCAAGACATTTTGTCAACAAGAAAGGACAATTTTAGAATACAATGAATTTCTAAACGACAAAGATTAGATCCCCACTTCACCCTCCCCAACATTATGCAGTCAAGCTTCTTTAGGAAAAGTTATGTTTATTATTAATAGGGATGATTCCAAGGAACAGAAGATGACAAAAACAACAACACAGATGGATAAAGAAATACAAAGAACACAAAATATGTGTTAGAAAACATAATATGATTACAGGGTTCGATGCTAACTTTTTCCCAAGTTGTCCATAGGACTTCCAACTTTTGAAATCAAGTAGACCTGCACAGATTGATGTAATCCATAAATTTTCAATTTTGGTGCCTTTAATTCGACACTCCCGTTTCGAGGTTTCGTCTGGCTGGTTAAAGCCGTTTATATTTCGTCTATACAGTTTGGATTCTCAAAATATCTAGGTTATATATACACCTCATCGTCAATAGGTTTTGAAACGGTTTACATGATGTAAAATTGTATTGTTGTTGGCAGGATAGCTACTTTAAAGATGTTCTAATTTTCATATTTTATTACTCAATTTAGGATTGTGTCTATATTTGCTGCCAAAATAAGGTAGCCATGGGACTACTCAGCTTGGAGATCTAGGTAGTCTGAGGCAAATGTTGGTAATCTACCGTTAGTGTCGAACCCTGGATTAGTAAGGACAATGTTAATAACACACTTCAGGCCATCCTTGAAAAACAATTGGATTGCTTTTCCCAACCTAGCATTTTATAGTTGATAATGTAAGTTAATCTTTTGTTTTCTTTCAAAGACAGGAAAACGCTTACAAAATTGCAGGTTCAAGAGACAGAATTGCTATAAAGTTTGAGGATGGACCCTTTTTTGTGAGTAGGGAGGGAAGCAGCAAACCAACAGTTTTTGTGGTTGACCTAATGCAAAACACAAGACCCTGCTTCATCTAATGGTCTGATTATTTACAAATTATTTTAAAACATCAACATCATGCAGACATACTTTAAGTGACACATGGCAATACTGATATAGATATGAGAATCCATCAAACTACATCATAATATTTGTATGCCTAAGCTCAGATGTGAGCTGGTAAATTTTAAAATTCATAATTGTTCTATTCTTTTTGGGGGAATTGAATTAAATTTGTCTGAATGGGTTTATAAATTCAAGGAGACATCTAAAATCAGTTTTTCGTTGATGTCATAAACAGGGAACCCCTAAAGTGCTCTTGACAAACTGATATGAAAATTCAATATGAATTAAAGATTCAGTAAATTCAGTGTTTACCTGACGGTTCCGTCGGCTGTGGAGGGTACGGACAATATAATCGGTATGGCACCCTGGGATTGCTCGTTCAGTACGGCCATGTTACGGTAGATCTCTACTTCACTTCGTGGGGCATTCACCGACGCACAACCCAGGTATGTAACTCCATGAAACACGATGCAGTCTCCAGTAGGTGTGGTCGGTAGTGATACAGACCCAATAGCGCTCTCATTGCCTGAAGTGTTTCATACAAAATGTTCAGTTTGTAAAACTTTGGTCAACATGTTCTTAAAGGGACAGGAGGCAATTTTGAAAGTAATATGGATGTCATCCAAATAAAACTTAAATAATGTGTTTCAGTTTCAAAAAATACTTTTGCACTTATAGTCAAAACTGTACTAACGGTCACCTCTGCATAGCGTGACCCTGGCCATAACGGTTACCTTTGGTTCTCCCAATACACTCCGCTATAAATGTCACCTTTATATAACAAGACCTGCTCAATGCCGGTGTAAACGACGAGTCCAATTAGTGTCCAATTATCACTTATAACGATCATCATCAATTGAATCCCAAAACAAAAGTAGGTAGAGAGATATTGCGAGATCTCGCGTGAAATTATATCACGTGTTCGTTGCTATGTAACTATGTCAACTTATTCGCGTTGTACAAACATTGACTGGTGTTGATGATCGATAATTGCTTTAATCATTTGGCAGGTTCACGTGGTGATTAATTTATTTTGTTATTGAATCAATTGATTTCGGTTTTATGAACTTGTTCTGTGTTTTTTATCGTGAGTGGATCGCGAGTATTTGAGACAGCGTATTGAAAAATGGCTTCTAATCGTGAGGATAGAGCAACGCGTAGAAGTGTGTAAATCAGGCCCATTTTCGTCTGGTAAAAGCCCTTTGTGTTCTACATCATTTGCTAAATTTATTAGGTTTTATTTATTTTATTATTTTTCGCGCTGGACGATTTTTATGTGGCGGCGCTTGTTTTGCATAGTGGTACGTGCCGATAGTGTGGCGACCCACCATCGTATAAGTGCTCTTGGAGAACCCTGTACTTGTATTATATCAGTGCTCAAAGAAAATTATTTTAAGAGACAGGCCCAGGGCTTGTTGCTCCTGAAAATGGACAGGCCCCGATTTTAAATGGACAGGCCCTGATTTGAAATGGACAGGCCCTGATTTAAAATGGAAAGGTCCAATCTTTTTTTCTTATTGGAAATGTGTCTTTATTCACTTTTATAGCACACATTAATTTTGTTACGTATGTATTAATCAAGCTCAGAACCTCCTCTGACTATATTTTTCTTTTTGCTACCACTTTATGCTCCCTGGTCAGCGGACTTATTTACCATTTCGTTTAAAATATGTTAGAATAGAATATTACATAGTAATGTATAACCAATGCAAAGGAGAGTACTAGCACTTTTGCCAAAAGATAATAATCAGAGCCGACCTGGTGAAACTGGAGCTAAACTTGGAGCCAAATTTTTAATCAGGTTTTATGAGACTATCAGAGCCTCTTCTGGCTATATTTTGTACCATCCGAACTACTATGACACCGCACTTTTACGGCCCGAACATTTCACAAACATTCAATCAAAATACCATCAATAACGATTTGTTTTCATGCATTAGTGTGTTTTTAATGACAAAAACGGTATTTCTTATCACAAAGGAAAGAAAACACAACCCTAATAGCAGAATAATGAGTTTTATGTCAACAATTCTCGACCTCAAAGTTGTGACAAACTGCCGACACGAAGCCAGGCAAAATATTCAAACTTCTTATTATTTCAATGTGTGTATAACACATTTTAATTACTTTATTGCAAGTGTTTTCACAGTTCACAATACACATGGGAGTATTTTGTCTTGGCACTCTTTACTTATTATACTGTAACTATAGAAGGAAGGACTGAGAGAAGAATTAATATAAATATATTGCTTGTATCTTTATTTATTCATATTTCTATCAATTTGTATGGAGTTCTATGAAGGGTGTAATTATGATTCTCAAACTTTTTCCTAAAAGGCTTATTCCTCATTAAGACCTATAAGACCAATGTATGTGTTTTGTTTCCCAATTTGTATTAGCTAAAAACAATATTTAATAAAAAAATGTTTTTCCTCCATCCGAACGTATGTACCTATCCGAACTACTATGACACCGCACTTTTCCGGAAGTAAAATATTGCCGAAATTTCAGTAGAAATATCATCTATTATTAACTCTTTTTCATGCATTTATTTGTTTGGAATGCCAAAAGGTCCGTGGTATCAAACAATTAAGAAAACACAACGCTAATCATTATTCGGTGGTATCATTTAATCACCTCAGGTCAATTAACTTCAGTTTGTTGTTCCGTTTCGATCACGTTTTTAACACGCACTTGTCTAACTGTAACGGAACCTACGATTGGTCAATTGTTCAGCTATACGCAATCTCATTGGATAAGGCGTGTGTATTCCCCGTACAGTCTAATTTGTAAACAAAAAATGCCTCGGGGGATATCATAGTTGTAGGAAAGTATGCTCCCCGCGGGCTTTCTGCTGTGATCGATCAAAGCAATTAGCATAATCCCTTCCCAGAGATGTTAACACCTGTCCTAAGACATAAACAACAGGTCAATTAATGGACAAGTTACACTTCGCTTGAGGGCGGGAAAAAAGCGAAGTGGTCAATCTGAAGGCGACTTAAACTTCGCCGTCGGCTAAAAAAAAAGCGAAGTCACGGAGGAAAAAGCGCCTTTGTCGCCGATGTCGCCCTCCAGAATGAACACTGACTACTATGTTTAATTACTTCATACTTTACATGTACAAACTATGCAACATGACCCTCTATATAACAGATACCTGCCTATAGCAGCCAACTTCAATCATTTCTTTAGGTCAGTGTATTAGGCAGAAATTCAAGAACTGGGTGTGCAAATATGCAAACAGGGTGTGCAAAATAAGTTGCTAACATGCGTTACGCGCCAATTCGCGACAAATGGGTGTCTCTGGGGTAATTTATTTTTACAGATAAAGGTGAAAAATATACATTTTAGGTCATATTTCTTCTATGAATGTATACAAAACATAATGATATTGAGAAAGTAAGAGTTTAGAAGTGTTGTTGAGCAAAAAAAATATAATTTTTTTTTTACCCTACCCACTCCCTCAAATATTGGCCACGATTTTTCAAAAACGGCCGTGCAAAAGACGGCTGCACGGTTGGCTGGCTAATACACTGCTTTAGGTGACCACTGTAGACAGGTTTGACTGTTTGCAATAAACTAGACTCCATGATCCGTCAAACTGAATTATTGTTAACGAAATAGTTTGGACTGGAAAACTAGATGACGCTAGTTTTTCTTGTATTATCATTAATATTGTCAAAAAAAAGAAAAAGGAAAAGTGCACATCTATTTTTGAAAATATTCAACAGGGGTAACGACAAATTCAGCAAAACAAGTTTTAAAATATACAAAATGTAGTGATACTTTTTGTATCAAAAGTTCCTTCACTTACAGAGTTTGGCTTCCTCAAACTCAAGAAAAAAAAATAATTGCAAAATGCGTAAGTTGAATGTTTTGCATGCAGCTGATTTGGGAATTGCTGGTTTTTGCCATGAATAAGTTTTAACGTCTTCTTAAACAGAAAGTTGGGAATAGGATGTTTGAACACATTTATAACTTATAGTGATGTTATATGTGAATGAAGTTGATTATGCAAATTTGATTGCACTTTTTTTTTTTTGACTGAAGTATATTTAAGAAATAGAACATCGTTTACTGTGAATTATCGTTTAATATATCACGGTTTGGAGTTCAATTGTAATCACTAATTTCACGAGCCCGAAGGGCGAGTGAAATTATTGTTTACAATTGAACGACAAACCGTGATATATTATAGATAATTCACCGTAAACGATGTTCTATTTCTATTCTAATACCCCTAAAATGTGAAAATAACGCACACCTCTGAAATCTTTCGCATTGCTTTGCTTACTCTCCTAACGTTGCATACGTTACAATGCGCAATCCGCAATGCGCAATGCTTATTCTCCTAACGTTGCAAAAATTACAGTGATTTATCGTTCAATATAACGAGATATTTTAAACTAGGCTATATAGTGCGGGTGTATTAGAATAATTCATATGATGTCCAGTATCAGAAACAGTAACAGAAGTTAAGGTACTGTATTAATTACAAATGTATCTCAAGCCCTGTATATCAATTTGTATTGTATCGTAAGTTATGCATATCATTGCAACACTACCAGGAAAACTAGCAGGATTATACCTATGGCTAGCAATATTATATAATATTCATCTCTGTTGTTGTTTTTCTGTCTTTTATATGCAACACCAATAATAAGACATATCTCGTACTACAAACAATTATATAGAGCACTGTTAAAGCTATAAAATAATTTAATGTATACCAGTGTCAGCTGAACTGTTTATGTTGAGCACATCCACTGATTGACTGGTTGGTATCACGTGACCGATCTCCTTATCAATCAGACTGTCACTCATGGTTTTACTGGAGTTATGTTTCACTTTAGACTGATTTTCTGAACAAATCTCTGTGTTTATGTCATCAATATCACCGGTGATTCTCAGCTTTGGATCGGCGTTGACGAGAACATATTCATCACCAGTTGATGACGAATCCAAGGAACTTCGACTGACAGCGTCTTCCATATTATCGCCTAGCTACGATCATCATGGCATCATCTAAGAAAGTAACCATTTAATATTTTACAATTGTACTTTCTTAAACTATTTAGTCATGAACTATTTAGTGGTGAGAATGATTGTTTTAATTTGATATACATTACACGTAAACTCCTAGCGGCGGCACAATTGACCTCGGAAAGCAAAAGGCCGCGTTAATATGACAAAGGTTTCAATAAATGTTTTGTTTGTTTGTAACAGACAGAAGTCGAGCGTGTGTTACTATAAATAGATTTTAACGTCTATTACTTGGGGTTCATTACACTTCATGTTACACTTTCTGTCTTGTTTTCTTTTTTTTACTTTGAAAACCTTTATTGGGGACATATGAAACCACGACACAGAGATAAGGCTTAGGTTTGCGGTTGTGAAAACACAAAAGTTCAGCGATATTTTTAACGTGCACAGGGTATGGCTCTCCCTGTAATGGGATTGACGGCTTTACTCCCCACTTGAAAGAAGGCACAATTTTAAAATACCTTGCACGAGTAAACTACTGCGGAGTATGTTTTAACAAGAGGTCAATGACCTTGAAGCTCTACTGATCGATTTTGATTTCAGGAAGTAGTCGCTACAAACTGTTTTTTTGAAAATCTATTTTTAGCTGTGGTGGCCATCTTGAATTTCCGGCCGATCTGAAATTTTGCTAGGATCAATTAGTTTTCATCAAGAGCAACATTCCTGTGAAGTTTCATGAAAATCCGTCAAGTAGTTTCAGAGGAGTAGTCGCTACAAGTTTTCATTATATAACTCTATGTAAACAAAGATGGCCACTGACAGCCATGTTTAACATTGAATCAAAATAATGTTCGACTCGGATAACCATCATGTCATGCTGATCATTTTAGAAAAAGTCCCATATCAATATCTCTTATAGTTTTCAAGAAGTAGTCTATACAAACTTATTTTTTAAAAATCTATTTTTAACTGTGGCGGCCATCTTGAATTTCCGGCCGACCTGAAATTTTTCTAGGATCAACTAGACACCAAGAGCAACATTCCTGTGAAGTTTCATGAACATCCGTCAAGTAGTTTCAGAGGAGTAGTCGCTACAAGTTTTTACTATATAACTCTATGTAACCAAAGATGGCCACTGGCAGCCATGTTTAACGTCGAATCAAAATAATTTTCCACAAGGATCTACATCATGTCATGCTGATCATTTTAGAAAAAGTCCCATATCAATATCACTTATAGTTTTCAAGAAGTAGTCGCTACAAACTTATTTTTTAAAAATCTATTTTTAGCTGTGACGGCCATCTTGAATTTCCGGCCGACCTGAAATTTTTCTAGGATCAATTAGACATCAAGAGCAACATTCCTGTAACGTTTCATGACAATCCGCCAAGTAGTTTCAGAGGAGTAGTCGCTACAAGTTTTTACTATATAACTCTATGTAAACAAAGATGGCCGCTGGCAGCCATGTTTAACGTCGAATCAACACGATTTTCGACAAGGATCAACATCATGTCATGCTGATCATTTTAGAAAAAGTCCCATATCAATATCACTTATAGTTTTCAAGAAGTAGTCGCTACAAACTTGTATTTTGAAAATCTATTTTTAGCCATGGCGGCCATCTTGAATTTCCGGCCGACCTGAAATTTTGCTAGGATCAATAAGACATCAAGAGCAACATTTTTGTGAAGTTTCATGAAAATCCGTCAAGTAGTTTCAGAGGAGTAGTCGCTACAAGTTTTCATTATATAACTCTATGTAAACAAAGATGGCCGCTGGCAGCCACGTTTAACGTCGAATCAAAACTATTTTTGATAAGGACCAACATCATGTCATGCTGATCATTTTAGAAAAAGTCCCATATCAATATCACTTATAGTTTTCAAGAAGTAGTCGCTACAAACTTGCATGAAAATCTATTTTTAGCCATGGCGGCCATCTTGAATTTCCGGCCGACCTGAAATTTTGCTAGGATCAATTAGACATCAAGAGTAACATTTCTGTGAAGTTTCATGAAAATCCGTCAAGTAGTTTCAGAGGAGTAGTCGCTACAAGTTTTCATTATATAACTCTATGTAAACAAAGATGGCCACTGGCAGCCATGTTTAATGTCGAATCAAAATAATGTTCGACTCGGATAACCATCATGTCATGCTGATCATTTTAGAAAAAGTCCCATATCAATATCACTTATAGTTTTCAAGAGGTAGTCGCTACAAACTTGTATTTTGAAAATCTATTTTTAGCCATGGCGGCCATCTTGAATTTCCGGCCGACCTGAAATTTTGCTAGGATCAATTAGACATCAAGAGCAACATTTTTGTGAAGTTTCATGAAAATCCGTCAAGTAGTTTCAGAGGAGTAGTCGCTACAAGTTTTCATTATATAACTCTATGTAAACAAAGATGGCCACTGGCAGCCATGTTTAATGTCGAATCAAAATAATGTTCGACTCGGATAACCATCATGTCATGCTGATCATTTTAGAAAAAGTCCCATATCAATATCACTTATAGTTTTCAAGAAGTAGTCGCTACAAACTAATTTTTTAAAAATCTATTTTTAACTGTGGCAGCCATCTTGAATTTCTGGCCGATCTGAAATTTTGCTAGGATCAATTAGACATTAAGAGCAACATTCCTGTAAAGTTTCATGAAAATCCGCCAAGTAGTTTTAGAGGAGTAGTCGCTACAAGTTTTTACTATATGACTCTATGTAAACAAAGATGGCCGCTGGCAGCCACGTTTAACGTCGAATCAAAACAATTTTTGATAAGGACCAACATCATGTCATGCTGATCATTTAGAAAAAGTCCCATATCAATATCACTTATAGTTTTCAAGAAGTAGTCGCTACAAACTTGTATTTTGAAAATTTATTTTTAGCCGTGGCGGCCATCTTGAATTTCCGGCCGACCTGAAATTTTGCTAGGATCAATTAGACATCAAGAGCAACATTCCTGTGAAGTTTCATGAAAATCCGTCAAGTAGTTTCAGAGGAGTAGTCGCTACAAGTTTTCATTATATAACTCTATGTAAACAAAGATGGCCGCTGGCAGCCATGTTTATCGTCAAATCAAAACGCTTTTCGACAAGGACCAACATCATGTCATGCTGATCATTTTAGAAAAAGTCCCATATCAATATCACTTATAGTTTTCAAGAAGTAGTCGCTACAAACTTGTATTTAAAAAATCTATTTTTAGCTTTGGCGGCCATCTTGGATTTCACATCAACATGAATTTTTGCTAGGATCAACTAGACTTCATGGCTAACATTTTTGTAAAGTTTTATGAATATCCATCCAGTAGTTTCAGAGGAGTAGTCGCTACAAATAAAAGTTAACGGACAGACGGACAGACGGACAGACAGACGACGGACGCCGCACCACGGCATAAGCTCTGCTGATCTCTGATCAGTAGAGCTAAAAATCTGAGATGTGACCGCACTGTGATTCGAACCCGAAACCTTTTGAAAGACTTGCAAAGATGCTAACCAATCGGCCACTGCAACTTTATGTCAGTAAACATGTGTTGATAATGTTACATGTATAAACCCCGAAGTCATGTCATTTTTGCCGTGTTCATTAAAATTCTTAATCGTCATCCTTGTATTGCTTCAAGTGCTCAGGCCTAAATTAAAATATTGTTTGTTTGCAGTTTGCGACCGACCCACGGCAAATCCGCCGACCCAAACAAATTTTTTTTTTTTTTTTTAAAAAAATATTATTTTTTTTTCAAGTTTTTTTGTTTCTTTTTTCTTGCATGTTCTGTTAATATTTAACTAAACCCTTTTTAAAAAAAAACTCTATGGATAATACTAGTGAAGCACACGATATTTGCATGCCGTCGATGGGCATGCGTTAATAATAAAAATGTTTTAAAAAAAAAAATATATCCCTACCTACCGACCCACCCCTAAAAGCCATGGGTAGGAAACTGCAAACAAACAATTTTTTAATGGTGGCCTCACTCAGCACGGTGGCACAAAACAATGATCATTGCTCCAGTGAAAGATGGAGTGTTTACTTTGCAACCACTGAAGTTCTGCAGATGAGCTCTGCAGTTCTGCAGATGAGAAGGTTCTATGCCCATTCTGCATATGTTTTATCTAGAAGTAAATGGACTGTATCTGTTGGGGCCAAATAATCTTTTTGTGGTGGCGTGCCGCTAAAATCCTATTCGGCTTAACTCCGACTTCATTCCGTCCATTGAACTTGTTTAAAATTTATTTAAGGTTAATTATTTACTTCTAACTTCGTGCCTTTGATTGGGACGTAAACTGCGCGGTCCCGTGTATCATCCGAACGCATTAAAGAACCATAGGAATAAATTCATTAGGAAGTGTAGGACTGGTTCCCGGATTCCTATTGCCTCTCTATGAGCGGCTCTAAATAACCTATGTTGTGTTGATGAGCCGTTAAAAACATTTAATTCAACCCCCACTTCCCCCCACCCCATATACACACACAAACACACATTCCGCTTCCACCCTCCTTGGTGATTTGCATTTAGTAAAAAGGATTATTTAAATTGTTTAAATTTCAAAAGTAAGTGGTAAAATCATCTAAAAGGATGTAAAACTCCATTCAAATCAAATGAATCGCCTCCTTGGCCAATAGGCTAAAGACGTTGCGTTGTAAACCTTCGCCTCTCACCGCTACGGGTTCGAATCCCACTGGGAGCTTGACTAGTATGTGAGGAAGTATCGATTCTTACGGATGGCGGGAGGTGTACAGTACTGGTTCTACCCAGGAAAAGTGGATGGTCTGCCTCCACCACAAAAAAACGACCATCATATATAACCTTACATGTTTATAATGGCATAAAACACCATACAAACAAAACAAGCTAACTTTTTTAAACGCAGTCGTCATAAGGCCCCATGTAATAAATGAATGAGCGAGTGAGTGAATAATTGGTGTTTGAAGGCCCTATGTAATGAATGAATTAATCAATTAATTAACTAACAGTAACACATAAGTAGGTCATATTGTGCGCAAAACATATGGAAGCAAAGAAAAAGAAGTAAACATTCATGTCAATAACAAACGATGTATTTATAGTAACACGTGTTAGTTGCAACAAACAAAGCATTCACGCAAACCTTTGTCAAGATAACGCTTACTTCTGATACGAAAGGTCAACCGTGCTGCCGCTAGAGATTTTCACTGTATTAGCTTCCAGAATAAATACCTTTATTTTAAATGTTTGAGAATGATACAAGTTATGACATAATTACTTATCTGCATAAAGAGCAGAGTTAATTGTTTGGCTATTTTGAGAAAACTGGGCCCAATTCCCAGTGCCCAAATTTGAAAAAGCATATCTCTCAACTGTACATGTACATTCCAAATTGAAAAAAACAACACATGTTATTGTTATATACAGAAACCTTTCAGGTAATTAAAATCATTTGCTGTTTGCCAGATTGATTTAAGTGCTTTGCATTATATATATATTATCAGGGAGTACGTTATAGGGAGGAGAAACGGGTTCATAAACGCTCTAGTTAATCAATTTATGTTGTCGCGTTAGAACGCCGCCATTTACTATTTTATCGATACAGGTAAATCGATCGTAAGAGCGTTACATTTGAAAAATTATAATTTCAGCCAACATCTCAAATCAGGCAGTTTTTACAGCCCCTTTTTACGGCTTTCTGTTATAATCAACATCACGAAATTACATTCTTGACAAAGATAAATATGTCTACTATTCACTTTTTGTTATTATTAATGCCTAATATAACCCATACTTCGTATCTCGTTTGCAATAGCTCCACACCATTTTTAATTCTATAAAATTAAAAATTTAGCTGATATCTCAAAAGGCACATTTTCATCACCTCTTTTTAGGCTTTGTCTTATAATCACCACCATGAAATTACCTTCTTTACAAAGATAAATATGTTTACTATTCACTTTTTGTTATTATTAATGCCTAAATAACCCGTAGTCTCGTATCTCGTTTGCAATAGCTATACACTGTCACCATTTTTTATATGGCGCAGAGTGGCGCCATCTTGTTACACGGAACCGTCTGGTAAAATGTGCTTTTAAACATGCAAACAAATACACGCTCTGTATCAGAGGACACAGTGTGAATAAATAATACTTATGTTTACATTTAGCACCTTTATTGAGTTTGTAAGTGTAATAATTTATAAGAATTTGCTGTTTTTCAAACACTCGCGAAACAACAGGAAGTAGTCATTTTCACGGAGTAGTGAAACACATGCGCGACAACATAAATCGGCAAAACGAGCCCGTTTCTCCTCCCTATAACGTACTCCCTGATATTATTTACATGATATTATATATTATTTATATGTGATCTTTTAATTTTCTTTTTTTATTAGTGTTTTTTAAAACTATGTACGTGATTAAAGAATAGTAAATGTGTTTTTTAACAGGTTTCGTTATTATTACCAGATATTCATCTTTTCTGGTGTGATTATCAAATACTGCAAACTGTGACCTGGGTTTTCAGCTGAGCCTGATAACACCAAATGTTTATTCACAAATTGACATGAGAAATTTTTAACATAATTTACAAGAAGTGATTTTCAATTCTCTTAGAATTAAATTTTACACACAAACATCAATATTTGATGATTCGCATATAACATAAGTGTTGTATGATTAGGTAGATACTTTAAGTTGGATTCGATTGACAGTAGTGTTCAATTTTGACAGTTACCCCACCCACTTATTTTCATCTGTCAAACAAAAAAATCAAACGCGATTGTGCCAAGAAAACACGTTGTCAAACCCTTTCCGGACACAAACTGCATTTAGTTGAACAGAATTAGATAGATATGAAATAAATACATACCAAGTATAAATGTAAGGATGGTTATTTTGCTGGAAATTTAAATTAATAACATAATTTACATGTGTATTTTGTGGTGTCGCTACAATCGCAGTGATGTCATTCGGCGGTACGGAAGCTAGCGAAAATGCCCGGTTTATTACGGAAGTTACCGAAAGGTTTAATGAAACTTTATCGTTTTTTTTAAAGGTTAACAGTAAATAGGTCTTATCAGTGATAATAAGTATTGAATTTAACCGTTTAAATTAACTTTAAAGTGACAATAATAGCCAGATGATGTCGTTTGTACATCTACGTCACTGCTTTATGACATCATGATGTATCTCCGCGTTTCTTATAGAGTCGCGTGCTTCAGAAGCTGCTGCACGCGCAAGAAAACGTTTATTCAAAAGTTGGAAAGATTGGTTACGCATCTTACCGACCATTTTTTCTTTGGAACAAAACAAGAAGGTTTAGATCTATTAGCACATTAAAATGGTAAGATTTAAAATAATTGTGGCATTATTTAGTGCGAGCAGCGGTAACATTTAAAATCTGTGTCACTATACAGTAATTGTTGATAAATTTTGTAAATTTTCCATACTGTATGGCATTTACTTTTCTGGAAATTTACGTACACACGACATCAAAGAAAATGCGGCAAGTTAGTGATAAAGATATAATCTCAATTAGTCACCCTTGATTTTCTTTTGTGGATATTTTAAAGTTGTCTAGACCCAGGCCATGGCCCTATTTTATGAAACAACTAACGAGCAATCGTTGGTACGATCACAATCGTTAATAGTGTTTCTTGAATGCTTTAGGCTACTATGAATTTATTAGGAAAATTTCAAGAGATTATTCCAATAGTAAATATAAGGAAAAGGAAGATAGTTGACGAAGAAAGAGAAGTAACAGTGATCATCAATCAATTAATCAGTTGTGTCACAATGCTGAACCAAAATAGACCCTGAAATGCGAATTTTGCATGGTGAAAGAAACGATTGAACACTATTTATACGATTGTGACAGATTTACTAAAGAAAGAACACATCTTAAAAATACAGTTGAACATATTATAGCAAGAGACAGTCTGGAAGTATATCATATAAACCTACAAGTTCTAACAAAAAACATAGATAGTGCAACAGACACAACAAACATGGAGATCAGAATGGCCTTTTGGGTATTCCTAAGAAATCTGAATGAGTCATTGTCCATAATTAATTATTTAAACTTGCTCAACTTCAACACACGAAAGTGTTATTGTTTGGGGCGCTTGTTTCAGCCAAAGGTTTTTCTGCAGTAACTCGAGCAATTTAAATAATACGTACATCAGTTATATATCATTAGAACTGGCATTTTTAGTGGTAAATAAAACTACTTTACTTTTGAAAATCAGTTGAGAAATAAATATTTTACAGCCAAAATGATTTTTTGATGGGGCTTTTCCTATGTAAATTCCTTGTTGGTGGGACAGCAGAAAATTACAAAATGTCAAATAACTTCAGTAAAACTTAATATTTTGTTATAAAACTTTCAGGGTGTCTTAATGTACTAATATCCAACAATTTAAAACTATTTTTGAATAAAAAATCTAAAAATATATATTTTTCGAATTTTTCATGCAGCAGAATTTTGCATTGGAAATGACCCATCAAAATCAACTTTCGAACATGAAATTTTTATTTCTCGACCGATTTTGATAAGTAAGGTATTTTTATTTACCACTAAAAATGTCTGTTCCACTGATATATAACTTATATAGGTAGTAGATTAATTTTATCTTAAAAGTCCAAAAAACCTTTGGCTGAAACAAGCGCCCCAAACAATAGTACAAAGTGAAAGCAATTGTAATTGAAGAGGCACATATGATAGTGACCATAGACAGTGTTATATTGGCAATTCTAATACACCCGCACTATATAGCCTAGTTTAAAATATCTCGTTATATTGAACGATAAATCACTGTAATTTTTGCAACGTTAGGAGAATAAGCATTGCGCATTGTAACGTATGCAACGTTAGGAGAGCAAGCAAAGCTATGCGAAAGATTTCAGATGTGTGCGTTATTTTCACATTTTAGGGGTATTAGAATAGAAATAGAACATCGTTTACGGTGAATTATCTATAATATATCACGGTTTGTCGTTCAATTGTAAACAATAATTTCACTTGCCCTTCGGGCTCGTGAAATTATTGTTTACAATTGAACTCCAAACCGTGATATATTAAACGATAATTCACAGTAAACGATGTTCTATTTCTTAAATGAATATACAATAACAACAACAAAATGAATTACGCTTGACAATTATACATGCAATTTCAATTAATTTTCTTATGTGTACATATAATGCCTGCGCTGAATGTTTAGGTCGACAAAAGTAAATAAGTTTAAAATTTGATAACGATCAGAATTATTGTAAGATGTTTAATGAAACGGGTCACTGGCAGGTCTTTTTAAATTTCAGAATAACTATTCACTCGGGCATTAGGTATAATATGTTTGTTTGTTTGTATGGTGTTTTACGTCATATTCAACACATTTAAGGTTATATATATGACGGTCAATTTTTTGTGGTGGAGGCAGACCACCCACTTTTCCTGAGTAGAACCAGTACTGTACACCTCCAAGTCGAGCTCCCAGTGGGATTTGAACCCACCACGGTGAGAGGCGAATGTTTACAATGCAACGTTGTTAACCATCTGGCCATCTGGCCACGGAGACACTTAAATTTCAGTATAATATGTCACATAGTTAAGGTCGCTATATATTATGTCACATAATTAAGGTCGCTCTATTGAATTTAAGACCAGACAAACCAGATGCATTATCCATAATGCATCTCTGTTTACGAATGGCAATATCTACATATTGAAATGATTGTCGGTTAGTCTTGTAAATATGGGTTCTCAATGGAGGTAACGTGACACTGTAATTGTTTTGAATAAAAAACTGTTTTATTAAAATATGATATTACAATTGAATAGTTGTTTAAACGTCATGATTACAAGTTATCACTGTTGTACGAGGTAGATGCATACTGTCAAGGTTTAAACAAATTTCATGTCGTATACACTCAGGGTTTGAAAAATAGTATCGGTAATAGGATTGCAAATATAAGGCTTATTTATTTTCATTCTTATTTTTTCAAGATCATGAACAATTGATGTAGTGTTCTGTCTAGATTGACCACAAAATTTAAACACGTACATCAAGTGGGTTCTATAAATGAATGTACAGCCATATATTAAAATTCACTAGGACAGTTAAACTTAATAAATAGCATGTCTGTTAAATAAGTAGCTAAATATTAAGAATTCAAGTTACGATCAATAGTTTCATAAGAGAGCACGTCTTTACATAAAAGAAAGACACATCTTGACTTTTGAAATATGCAGGGTAACACGGTGGGGAATCAAAGGCACCATAACGCTATTGTTATGCGTTAAAATTGTCACCGTGCATTTTCCGTTACGGTGCCCAGCGCAGAAATTGTCGTCAAAAGGTGAGTGTGAAGTTGTGTTTTTTTTTTATCAAGACGTTTTAGGTCCAATTCCCCAATATCGGAGAATGTCATTCCGGACAAATATGTCTAACCTTTATTTTGAAAGCAAAATAATTGAAAAAATGCCAAAATCTAATCGTGTAGAGCATTTGGACTTTGCAAGAGTTCATTGTTGATTTGTCAAAATCAGAATTTTGTGACCATTCTTCAACAATCTGCAGGTCTACGCTAATATTTGACCTTCATACAACTGTGTAATGGACAGACGGATGCTCTGGTACAAAAAAATGAATATTATATGCCATATAAAATACTATAAACCTATTTTTTGTGCCCAGGTCGAGACTATGGTGCCCAGGTCGCGACATGGTGCCCAGTGCAAGTAACTTTAAAAGAAAGAAAAAACGGTCACATTTATCAAGTACTGGTTTGGCTGTCCAGTTCGCCTTATAGTTATGTCCTATAGAGACTATTTGGTGGATAATTAATGGGAACATGAACAGAGTTCGAAACAAAAAGCAGGGATTGTGGAGGGATGGACTAATTGGATAATTTAGCAGTTTGAAGTTGAATTAAGTTTCCCCACAAACACATTTTAACACAGGTCAAGTCAATTCAAATATTTATTTAGTGGATACCTGTGTATATTTTATTAAATGTGACCTTTTTTTTTCTTTTAAAGTTACTTGCACTGGGCACCATGTCCCGACCTGGGCACCATAATCTCGACCTGGGCACCACGACGTTTCAAAAAAAAATGGGTTTATAACATTTTATATGGCATATAATATTCATTTTTTTGTACCAGAGCATCCGTCTGTCCATTACACAGTTGTATGAAGGTCAAATAAATTAGCGTAGACCTGCAGATCGTTGAAGAATGGTCACAAAATTCTGATTTTGACAAATCAACAATGAACTCTTGCAAAGTCCAAACGCTCTACACGATTAGATTTGGGCATTTTTTCAGTTATTTTGCTTTCAAAATAAAGGCTGGACATATTTGTCCGGAATGACATTCCCCGGATTTTGGGGAATTGGACATAAAACGTCTTGATAAAAAAAAAACACAATTTCACACTCACCTTTTGACGACAATTTCTGCGCTGGGCACCGTAACGGAAAATGCACGGTGACAATTTTAACGCATAACAATAGCGTTATGGTGCCTTTGATTCCCCACCGTGGGGTAAGGATATGCAAAATGCAAAAAAAACTACAGTGTCGGGATATGCAAAATGCTAAATAAAACTCCAGTGTCGGGATATGCAAAATGCTAAATAAAACTCCAGTGTCGGGATATGCAAAATGCTAAATAAAACTCCAGTGTCGGGATATGCAAAATGCTAAAAAAAACTCCAGTGTCGGGATATGCAAAATGCTAAATAAAACTCCAGTGTCGGGATATGCAAAATGCTAAAAAAAAACTCCAGTGTCGGGATATGCAAAATGCTAAATAAAACTCCAGTGTCGGGATATGCAAAATGCTAAATAAAACTCCAGTGTCGGGATATGCAAAATGCTAAAAAAAAACTCCAGTGTCGGGATATGCAAAATGCTAAATAAAACTCCCTTGTCGGGATATGCAAAATGCTAAATAAAACTCCAGTGTCGGGATATGCAAAATGCTAAATAAAACTCCAGTGTCGGGATATGCAAAATGCTATATAAAACTCCAGTGTCGGGATATGCAAAATGCTAAATAAAACTCCAGTGTCGGGATATGCAAAATGCTAAAAAAAAACTCCAGTGTCGGGGTATGCAAAATGCTAAAAAAAAGTTCCAGTGTCGAGATATGCAAAATGCTAAAAAAAAACTCCAGTGTCGGGATATGCAAAATGCTAAATAAAACTCCAGTGTCGGGATATGCAAAATGCTAAAAAAAAACTCCAGTGTCGGGATATGCAAAATGCTAAATAAAACTCCAGTGTCGGGATATGCAAAATGCTAAATAAAACTCCAGTGTCGGGATATGCAAAATGCTAAATAAAACTCCAGTGTCAGGATATGCAAAATGCTAAAAAAAAACTCCAGTGTCGGGATATGCAAAATGCTAAAAAAAAACTCCAGTGTCGGGATATGCAAAATGCTAAATAAAACTCCAGTGTCGGGATATGCAAAATGCTAAAAAAAACTCCAGTGTGGAGATATGCAAAAGTCCAAACAGACATTTAATGGTCAGGATATAATCAAAACAAATTGATATATTTATATACTTGGTTTGCATATCTGAATAACTGTGCACGATTTGATGTCGCACTATATATTGTTCCAGATGGGATTGTTATGTTATTATTTATTATAGAACTGAAATGAGATTTAGATATTTAGTGTTGTATATGGATATCCCGCCCCCATCCCTATCATATGTTGTTTTCCAAAATGTTAACTTTTTCAATTTTATATGTAAGTGCGAAGATTTTGTACTCGCTATTTTAATAAAAACCTTGGTTCATTTAAGAAGGATTGCTAGGTATATAGAGGATCTTACTTGAGTAATAATAATAATAATAAATGCTTTATTTAATGATGGTAACTCAATCAATTTACAACAATTGTTCTCCCTTGAGGCCATCAAATGAAGAAACATGTAACACACACACACATGGTTATATACATACAATATTATACACTTCTGAAGAGTTTCCTGTTGTAAAATCAGAAGTCCCTATATATAAATCTTTTAAAGTTATTTTAAAGTACTTAACCAAATGCAAGCAAATAAAAATTAACTAGTATTACCTAAAAGATAGAAATAATATTTCTTTTTAAATTTTTTGATATGTTTGGCTTGTCGCATTGGAGGTGCGATCGAGTTCCATATGACAGCACCAGAATAACGAATACTTTGTACATACTTAGCCTATTTTTCGGGACGATTAGATCACCATTTGAACAAGTCCTTAATTTATAAGAGGAATGAACCTTTTGAAACAAAGATGTAAGATAGTCTGGAGCAAGATTATTGACACATTTGTAAACCTGCACTGCTTTATGAAATTGTATTCGATTATGGACATTTAACCATTTAAGCTCTTTAAATAAGGGTTTTGAAGATGCATCATATGGCTTATTAAGGATGATCCGAGCAGCTCTCTTTTGGATTTTTTGGATTCTATTAATATTGTTGCTAGAGCAATTTCCCCAAATAGTGTCACCATAATCCAAAATTGGTTGTATATATGCATTGTGATACATAATTCTTGTTTCACGTGTGAGAAATTTCTTGATTTTGCATAAAAGATTAGTTTTAATTGTTTGTTAAAGAAGTACAAAGATTATCAACATGGACGTCCCATGACAGGTTTTTATCAATATATACCCCTAATAATTTTTGACTCTGTACATTTTCTATTGCTGTACTGTTAACATATAATTGTTTTACTTCATTATTAAGTTTAGAAAACTTTTGAGATGTACCTATAATCATTTTTTTTTTTCCATTTCATTTATTAACATTTTATTTTGCTTATAGCCCATTGCTCTGTTTGTTTGAGACTAAGCTGGCTATTTTCTTGTATAATTTCAAGATTAGGACCACAGGTAGACAATGTTACATCATCAGCAAATATGTCTGTGTTTACATTTTCTACATAAAGTGGTAGATCATTGACAATTGAATGTTGTTTAACGGCTCATCAACACAGTACAGGTTATTTAGAGCCGCCCCAGAGAGCGAGGGGAAGGATACATAGGAATCCGGGAACCTGCCCTACTCTTATTATCGAATAGATTCCTATGGTTCTTTAACGTGCTTGGTTGATAGACCGATACACGGGACCGCCCGGTTTATGTCCCGATCCGACGGACGAGGCTAAGGAAAAGTGTCTTGCCCAAGAACACACCGACGGAACTCAGTGGCACCACGGAGGATTGAACCCGGGGCCTCCGGTTACAAATCCGCCGCGCTACCGACTGTGCCACGCCAGCCCTCAGATCATTGACAAACATGATAAACAGAAGTGGTCCAAGTATTGACCCTTGTGGTAGTACTCATTTATTATTTAATTTATTAAACGAGTTGGCAAAATGATATAATGCAAGGCATTATATCATTTTTGCTAATGAGTTTAATAAATTCAATAATGAATGAGAACGAATGTTAGATTCTGTTTATTACGTAACTTATAACATCACATTACGTCAGAAAACGTTCACTAACGTGACGTCATTAACGTTATGTTATACCACTAGTGGAATATCAAAAATACTAACTGCATTCGCAACATCTAGTACACTACTTCGCAGCATGACTCGAATGTATTACGCAGGTTTCCATATTGGTTACGTCATACTAGCGTGACGCGCGTCAGATTCCCGCCAAAACGAATTTGCATTCAAAATCAAAGTTATCTTCAATATTTTGCAATATCATTTAGCCGATTGCTCCATCTATAGTTTATTTACGTGAAAGTAGTGATAAAACCTTCATCTATATTGTAAATAACAAACATGCAATGCAAATCATACATCAACACGTGTGGCAAGCGGCCATAATGTTTATGTAGCAACAGTGCACTATTTTCTGTGCCGTTGCCTTCCGGCTAACAGAATGTTAAGATTTTGAACATACCGAAGCGCCGTGATACACACGAGGCGAGATCCCGAAGAATGACGGGATTGGCCGAGCGTTCACGATTGTACTAACTGGTGTTATTACACTCCCACACTACATGTTATGTGATAAATACATATAAACAATGACATTTCCACACTCAGCTAGATCCAGTAATGAAATAATGTCTAATTATACTTACTTATATAATATGTAACTAAAATAAATATGTTCAGTGAATAAATATGTTCAGTGAATAAATGTAGTTCTGACTGTTCAGTGAATAAATATAGACTGAGACCTAATGGGCTTCCTTTATTACTTGAACAATTTAGCAAGTGCTAACATTTTCTACTTACAATCTGCAAAAACTACTTGCATTTAACAAGTAAATAAGTGTTAAATTTGAACCCTGGTCCCTGAATTGTGTTCAAATGTTACCCTCGGGTAAACTTTGTCCTCGCCTCAAGGGGTCTTATGTTTTGCATAGGGAAAAACTTTAACAACTATACAGGGCTTTCCGTTTATTTTTTACAGGGAAAGTTTTAAAAGTATGGCGATTTCTTTTTCCTTTTGTCGTTCGGGAACTGCTAAAATTTGCTGGTCAGCTAACCAAAGTAGGAGGGTAAATCATCCGCCTTTCGGCTACATGAACTAGATGTCTGATATTTTCCATGTACTACAGCAGTGACTAATTTGACATCCTCAAATCTAAGAAGCCCTGGGTGTTCACAGTTTTACAAAGAGTTACGTAGGAGAATCTTTAAAAATCCTCTTCTTTACAAGAGCAGTAGAGGTGTAATATTTTGTTGCCTGTAGCATAAGCTTATGATCCTCTACTAAGTTTGTTCAAATGGTGCGTAATTATGCATATTTTTTCACCAAAAACGCATTAAAAATAAGATCAATGCGTACAAAAACGCATTAAAATAAAATCAATGCGTACAAAAACACATTAAAAAATTGCTAATATATAACATTGAGAATGAAACTCCCGCATACACACATCAATAGCGCAAGAAAAGTCGAGTGTGCTCACTCCGCCCAGTTGCAAAGAATACGCATTTGTAAATGCAAATACAGAATGTAAGTTTTGTTCATGTGTACAGCATTGTGATGAAAGCTTATCTGGAACACTGGACCAAGTGTAAGACACTCGGAAATGCCCCACCTCTGCATCCCTACCATTATCCAATCAGATTCAACATCAAGAAACATTGATTTTATACATTTGTTTTACTCAGCTTAGCGATATGTCAATTTTGTGATCTCCATATTTGCTTTGTAGCGTGAATGTATCTCAATCCATGTTGGACAAGCCGGGGTGCAGATTGGCAATGCTTGTTGGGAGTTGTATTGTTTGGAACATGGCATTCAGCCCGATGGTCAGATGCGCAGTGACAAGACCACCAGTAGCGGAGACGATTCTTTCAGCACTTTCTTCAGCGAGACTGGAGCTGGCAAACATGTTCCCAGAGCAGTCTTTGTCGACCTAGAGCCCACAGTAGTTGGTAAGTAGAGCAGTCTTTGTCGACCTAGAGCCCACAGTAGTTGGTATGTAGAGCAGTCTTTGTCTACCTAGAGCCCACAGTAGTTGGTAAGTAGAGCAGTCTTTGTCGACCTAGAGCCCACAGTAGTTGGTAAGTAGTGCCGTCTTTGTCGACCTAGAGCCCACAGTAGTTGGTAAGTAGAGCAGTCTTTGTCGACCTAGAGACCACAGTAGTTGGTAAGTAGAGCAGTCTTTGTCGACCTAGAGCCCACAGTAGTTGGTAAGTAGAGCAGTCTTTGTCGACCTAGAGCCCACAGTAGTTGGTAAGTAGAGCAGTCTTTGTCGACCTAGTGCCCACAGTAGTTGGTAAGGAAAGCAGTCTTTGTCGACCTAGAGCCCACAGTAGTTAATAAGTAGAGCAGTCTTTGTCGACCTAGATCCCAGAGTAATTGGCGAGTAGAGCAGTCTTTGTCGACCTAGTGCCCACAGTAGTTTGTAAGTAAAGCAGTCTTTGTCGACCTAGAGCCCACAGTAGTTGGTAAGTAGAGCAGTCTTTGTCGACCTAGAGCCCACAGTAGTTGGTAAGTGTTTTTGAAAATCTGAAACGCAAATGGCCTAGCTGGAGGTCAAATCTATATTCACATCGAGACTAGTGGAGATGGACTTCGGTTTTAAGTCAGCAAATTTTGTTCACCCTTTTTGTTTTGCCTTAAATTGGGAATTTTTCACAATGAAACAAAAGCAGTGTTGTATGCTTACATACATTGCAAACACATTACCACATATATATATCCTCTTGTATTACATTGCAAACACATTACCATATATATATCCTCTTGTATTACATTGCAAACACATTACCACATATATAATTATATCCTCTTGTATTACATTGCAAACACATTACCATATATATATCCTCTTGTATTACATTGCAAACACAATACCACATATATATATCCTCTTGTATTATATTGCAAACACATTACCACATATATATATCCTCTTGTATTACATTGCAAACACATTACCACATATATATATCCTCTTGTATTATATTGCAAACACATTACCACATATATATCCTCTTGTATTACATTGCAAACACATTACCACATATATATATCCTCTTGTATTACATTGCAAACACATTACCACATATATATATCCTCTTGTATTACATTGCAAACACAATACCATATATATACATCCTCTTGTATTACATTGCAAACACATTACCACATATATATATCCTCTTGTATTATATTGCAAACACATTACCACATATATATATCCTCTTGTATTATATTGCAAACACATTACCACATATATATATCCTCTTGTATTACATTGCAAACACATTACCACATATATATATCCTCTTGTATTATATTGCAAACACATTACCACATATATATCCTCTTGTATTACATTGCAAACACATTACCACATATATATATCCTCTTGTATTACATTGCAAACACATTACCACATATATATATCCTCTTGTATTACATTGCAAACACAATACCATATATATACATCCTCTTGTATTACATTGCAAACACATTACCACATATATATATCCTCTTGTATTATATTGCAAACACATTACCACATATATATCCTCTTGTATTACATTGCAAACACATTACCACATATATATATCCTCTTGTATTACATTGCAAACACATTACCACATATATATATCCTCTTGTATTACATTGCAAACACAAAACCATATATATACATCCTCTTGTATTACATTGCAAACACATTACCACATATATACATCCTCTTGTATTACATTGCAAACACAATACCATATATATACATCCTCTTGTATTACATTGCAAACACAATACCACATATATATATCCTCTTGTATTACATTGCAAACACAATACCACATATATACATCCTCTTGTATTACATTGCAAACACATTACCATATATATATACATCCTCTTGTATTACATTGCAAACACAATACCATATATATACATCCTCTTGTATTACATTGCAAACACAATACCACATATATATATTCTCTTGTATTACATTGCAAACACAATACCACATATATATATCCTCTTGTATTACATTGCAAACACAATACCATATATATACATCCTCTTGTATTACATTGCAAACACATTACCACATATATATATCCTCTTGTATTACATTGCAAACACATTACCACATATATATATCCTCTTGTATTACATTGCAAACACATTACCACATATATATATCCTCTTGTATTACATTGCAAACACAATACCACATATATATACATCCTCTTGTATTACATTGCAAACACATTACCACATATATATATCCTCTTGTATTACATTGCAAACACAATACCACATATATACATCCTCTTGTATTACATTGCAAACACAATACCATATATATACATCCTCTTGTATTATTTCATTACCCTCACCTAAAAGAATATATTTTCCCCTTCTTTCGTTTAAAGCTTCGCTCTAAATATAAAAAAAATTACGTGGGGGAGGGGGTGGGGGCAATTGGGAATTGTATTATTTTTCGGTACCGCTTATAGAAGGCAGAAAACACACTGTCTTCATCTCACCAATGCCAAGTTAAAACCATCCAATGTTATAGAACTGAATCTCCACGGTTAACTTGATGAATATTTTTATACATGGATGAGTCTAAAAAATAATTTTGAATCATTACAATGGATATTATAAGCAGGAACATCAGGTACTTAGATGGAAATGAAGCTTTGAGGTCACTTGGGTCTGTGTCAGGGTTACTGGAACCAAACTTGCTAGTAAGGTAGCTTATATGGATTTAGGAAGCTTGGGGTTGATTTTGAGATCATTGGGGTCAAGGTCACTTCACTACAAATAGAAAAAATGATTTCTGCTCAGTTAGAAATAAGATATTCAACCAAATCTTACTTTGTAGGTAGCTTATTTGGGATTGGGATTGCATTTGAGGTCACCCAGGGATCAAGGTTAACGTTGCTGTTTCTAAAAATAGACTTAAGTTATGAATGAGGTATTGGAACGAAACTTACTGTGTAGGTTGCTTATATGGTACGTAAGCTTGGGATTAAATTTGAGGTCACTGAGTCAAGGTTACTATTTCTAAAAATAGAAAAATCCAGACAATAACTTTAGATAGGAGTGAGGCAGGAGTGAGATACTGAAGTAACGGTAGGTAAGATGGAAAGAAATATTGGAACGAAACTATTGGAAACCTGGTTTTCGTGGAATTTCTATGTTTTTTGTTATTATTTACAGATGAGGTGCGCACAGGTACTTACCGTCAACTGTTTCATCCAGAGCAACTGATCTCTGGCAAGGAAGATGCAGCCAACAACTATGCCAGAGGACATTACACAGTCGGAAAAGAAATTATAGACATTGTTCTAGATAGGATTAGAAAAGTGGTATGCAAAAAAAAAAAAAAAAACTTAAAAAAACAGAATTGCCTCGCCAGGTTCAACCAAAGTACTGTCGCTATCGCATTAATAATTTTAAATTCATAATATCAGAACATGAATTAAATATCAGTGTAGTTGAATACTGAATATTTTATTTGGAATTCGATCCTATTTAATTTAATTTAAATGGTGGAAAAGATTGGATGACAAACATTTACATTATCTGGCTTTGACTTTAATATTGTACAAACAGTGGACATTTGCAACACAATGTAGTTTACATGTAAACCTAGATGGTAGTTAGCCTATTGTTTCGGGCGCTTGTTTCAGCCAAAGACTTTTTTGGCAATAACATGAATTTTTAGTGGTAAATGAAGATACCTAAAATCTTAAAATCATTTGAGAAACAAATATTTTACGGTCAGAATGTTTTTTGATGGAGCTTTTCCCGTGTAAATTCCGTGTTGCTAGGACAGCAGAAAATTAACAAATCTCGAATATCTTAAGTTAGCCGTAATAAATTTGAGGGTGTCTTAATTTTCGTTTGCCTAACATATTAAAACTATTTGAGATAAAAAATCTGAAAAATAGTATTTTTCTAATTTTTAATGCAGCAGAATTTTGCATCATAAACAACTTTCGCACATGCAATTTTTATTTTTCAATCAATTTTGAAGTAAGATATTTTTATTTAACACTAAAAATCTCTGTTTTACTGATATCAATTTATTTAGGTTAAAGCTGAATTTTGTCTGAAAAGTCAAATAAACCTAAAATTTTTATTCAACTTTTATTTCCACAGGCTGACATATGCACAGGGCTTCAAGGTTTCCTCGTCTTTCACAGTTTTGGTGGCGGCACCGGGTCTGGCTTTGCTGCACTCTTGATGGAAAGGCTGTCCGTCGACTATGGAAAGAGATCCAAACTT
>JAWPHD010008265.1:0-117398 GCA_037043455.1 Cyrtodaria siliqua
CCATGTATTGTGTGGGGTAGTACAGAAATAGATCCACTGTATATGTTTGTATGTACCATGTATTGTGTGGGGTAGGTACAGAAATAGATCCACTGTATATGTTTGTATGTACCATGTATTGTGTGGGGTTAGTACAGAAATAGATCCACTGTATATGTTTGTATGTACCATGTATTGTGTGGGGTAGTACAGAAACATATCCACTGTATATGTATATAACATGTATTGTGTAGGGTAGTACAGAAATAGATCCACTGTATATGTTTGTATGTACCATGTATTGTGTGGGGGTGGTACAGAAATAGACCCGCTGTATATTTATGCATGTACCATGTATTGTGTGGGGTAGTACAGAAACAGATCCACTGTATATTTATGCATTGTACCACGGGTAGTTCTCTGTACATAAAAATGTTCTTATTTGTGTAACTGCCCATGAAGGAAAAATCCCCCTCAAGAATTGAGTTTGACATGTTGATTGGTGGCCTGATTTCATTACGTGGTTCGAGTATTAACTTTCATACCCCATCCAACCCCTTCTCCAAGAAGCGAAAACGGGTTGGCTGGGGTATGAAATAAAACCTTAATTTCGGCTTAAAGCGTTTGCAAATTGTAAAATTAAAACATCTAATAGGAAATTTAAAACAGGTAATCGCTTTTTTTCAGTAAACGTGTTTTATTGTCGAAACACGTTATAATATCCTCTTAATATAAGCTTTCCCATCGCTTAAAGGAATTAAGGCGGGACCACGTAATGTACACTTGTTTTAAAATTAGAAGACAATTAAACAGCTTACGTTTATGGAAACGACTGATATGTATGAATAATAATAGACTTACAAAAAAGATTTTTCTTTGGGATTATTCAAAATGTAAAAACAATTGGTCGCATGATATTAAAACAATTTTCAAAGAAATTAACTGTGTTTCGGCCTTTGATAATTTGTCACTACAAGATTTTAACAATACGTCTTTTATACACGAAGTTAAAGCAAAACTGATGACAATATATAAGGAAAAATGGCTCAATGATGTTAATTCTCAAACCAAATTGAGCAATTATAAACTTTTTAAAGATACATATGAACGCGAAAATTATGTTCAGTTAAATTTAAGGAAACACATACGCTCTGTGATTGCTCAATTTAGAGCAGGTTCATTGCCAATAGAAATTGAATTAGGCCGATACCACAGAATTCCAAGACAAGATAGAATATGTAAACAATGTCAGGCTCGGTGTGTAGAAACAGAAAATCACTTTCTATTGTACTGCGAGAGGCACAGTGCCTCTCGAATTGAACTATTGCATACATTAAATGAACTGTGTCCAGACACAGCTACCGAGGCAGACAAAATTAAAGTGCTTTTAACAAATGAAAGGATTCTATTAAAAACGGGGCAGTTTATTATAAATGCCTTAAAAAATCGTACAAATTAATGTGTACTATATTTTTCATGTTTACTTTTGTTATACCTATTAAATGAGTTGTAAAATCAATAATGCAATTGATATTTCCATAGTGACTAATAAGTCTCATTAGGCTGGGTATTCATTTGTTTACTTAATATTGCCTATATTATACTGTATTGTTTTGTATATGTAATATTTTGTAACGATGTTATTTGTCACTTTAATAAAATAATAAAATATAAAATATATATGATGGATATATTCACTTATCATATATATACGCATTTTTGGCCCGCAATATGCACAAAAATTACCCTACTTATTGTAGGTCTATATAAAAGCTCCCGAGAAATGAGCCGTAATTGAAATGGGGTCCGATAAGCCAAATCAGGTCATGTGACCGGGCCGAAAATGCATTTCCATATTGGCCCGGTCACCTGACCGGGCCAATAACCGGTCACATGATTGTTACGAGTATTGGCGATTGCTTTCTATAGAATTGCCTTTGTTTTACCCTTAATAACACTATATTAGGGAAAAAAATGTAACGGTACCAGCTTCCGACCTTCCACCCGGCTGCGCCCCTGATTTTCTTTCCTGTTTACGATGACGTAACGAACGTTACATGACGTCACCTTTTTAAACCATAACATCACAACGAATGTAAATAAACAGCGGATTTAAACAGATCCTATCAGGAAAAAGGGTTTTCTGTCGGGGTTTGCAGTGCCTAAAAGCAGCTAGACTACGCCACTAGAAACATTTTTTTTTAGAAAACATAAAAATCTAGGCCTATATTTGGAAATGTGTGATTTGGCTCATCGGTTCAACTGAAATTAATTTAATTCACATTATATATATGATAAAAATAACATTGTAACAGTTTAATATAGAGAAAATGCGTATATATATGAGAAAATGCGTATATATATATGATAAAAAGATTAAAACATGGGTGATGCGTTATTGCCCGTCATATCGGCCCTCGACCAATATCGGCCCTCAGGCTAAAGCCTTTGGGCCGATATTGGGGTCTCGGGCCTATATGACGGGCAATAACGCATCACCCATGTTTTAATCTCTAATTATTTCATTTGTATTATCTGTATTAAGTGTCAGGGGTGGAAATTCCGCCTGGTGCTCCCCCGCCTGAATCCGCATGTGAGCATTATCTATTGTTTAGATAAATACTGTTAACCACAGTTTCATAGGGTTCATAATAATTAGAGGTTATTACATGGTTAGTTTGTTATCAACCAAGATATCAGTCAGAGGTAACTAGATATCAGTCTGAGGTCACTAGATATCAGCCTGAGATAACTAGATATCAGCCTGAGGTAACTCGATATCAGCCTGAGATAGCTAGACATCAGCCTGAGATAGCTAGACATCAGCCTGAGATAGCTAGACATCAGCCTGAGATAGCTAGACATCAGCCTGAGGTAACTAGACATCAGCCTGAGATAGCTAGACATCAGTCTGAGATAGCTAGACATCAGCCTGAGATAGCTAGACATCAGCCTGAGGTAACTAGACAGCAGCCTGAGATAGCTAGACATCAGCCTGAGATAGCTAGACATCAGCCTAAGTACATAGATATACAGGATTTTGACGTTGTCATTGTAATGCCAAAAGAAACACCCCACTTTCATAATTTTATATTTTTGTTATATTATTATTTATTTTTTGTGGGAACATTTCAAACATTGGTAATGTGTTTTTTTTCTTAATACTATGAAATAGTTATTTGAAACTATAGAATTTAGTATTGTTTTAGATTTCCCGAAAGAAATCAGACTATATTAATCATTATAATATGTTTTTCTTATATATTTACTTATTTGTATACCCGTTGACGGGCATTTGTTGATTTATATATATACTTTATATTACTACCATATCATCCCTTATTTGTAAATAGTTTTATCTTTATATATTTACATTATTTTTTAATTACTGCTTCATTTCTTCATCTTTCGTCAGTTAGTGTGCACAATATGACCTATTTATGTGTCGACGTGCCGTAAAACACCATTCATTCATTCATGCATTCCTTTGGAAATGTTTGCAGGGCACAGCTTTGAACATCCAAATAGGTTAGGTTAATTCTTATGAAGACAGTATGCGTAATTTGTACATTCAGAATAGTGGTGCATTTCTTTTGACCGTCAGTATATATAAATATGAATTCTAGTCACTTACGGAAAGGAGATCAGTCTTGTCATAGACATATCAGTATTTTGTCACTCCAGGTCAAACACTCTCACAGTATTGCAGTCATCTGTGTTGCTGCCCATTGTAACAATCAATGTAGACTTTTGTTTATCAATATAGACTGATTGTGGATTTACTATTCCATCTGCCTTAGTAACTACCTCCCCAATCTTCTGATTACCCCCCTCATCTACCTGTATCACATTGTGTGACCCATTTCCGCACACAAACACATTACCATCATTGTCCACACACACTCCAGTGGCACAACTGAGCTGCTTATCAGAGAATGTAGACAGGAGTTGGCCTGAACTGTCCAGGGTCACCAGACCTTTATCTTCATCTGCCACGTAGACCTTGGTGCCATCAGGACTGACAGCAATATGCAGGGTACTGGAGAATATCACCACACCAGTGTTGTATGTGCAGAGAGTACGGAGGCACGTGCCTGACATGTTGTAGATGTAAACTGTCTTGTTCAGGTCTGAGATGTAGAGTTGGTCATTTTTGTATGCTAGGCCCGCTGTTTGGTGGTTCATCTTGATAGACCGAGTAACCGCCATCTTGCTTCCCACAGACACAAATTGAATTGTATTGTTGTCTGTAGATACTGCTGCCGCCTGGTTGCTGACACAGCATACTGCTTTAGGTTTGTCTGGTAGATCACAGTGAGCAGTCACTTGGTAGCTGGTGTCTAGGCGTTTTAATCTTTTGTTGTAGAAGTCAGTCAGCAGTATTGCTTCGTCAGCCATCTGACAGGACCCAAGTATCAAACAGTTATTCTTATCTTTTTTTATCCTTACATTATAGTCTCTTCCATTCTGTGCCTTGTAAGGTTGGTTCTTCTGCTGTTTCCTGAGCTTATTGTCTGGTAGAGTTGACTTGACTTCCAGTTTGTCCAGACTTTGTAGACTAGACAGAAAGTCAAGTAATTTAGGGTCGTTTGTGATCTGAAGGGTGTCGTTCCTGGGAGTTGCTGCCACAATTTGTGCTAGCTGATCTCCATCTTGTATTTGTCTCTGACATTTTTTAAGGTTTACAAATGTCTGGGACTCATTGATGGGGCTTGTTGTTTCAAGTTGTTGCTTTAGTCGATCAAGTTCTGTTAGGAAGTTGTTACAGGTTTCAATGTCGTCTTGGATGTCTTTGTCACTGTCTCCATAAAGTCTTTCTGTATCAGCAATGGCTTTCTTCTCCAGAGCATCAAACACTGTATTCACTTGCTTCCTCAAGTCTTTGATGCTTTGCAGAACATCTGTCCTGGACTTTTTAAGAGCGTTTTTCTTCTGCTGTTTGCCATTTTTAATCATTTCCATGTTGGACCTGACGTGTTCCATCTTCTGGTTGATTGTCTGAAAGTCTCGACTCTGGAATATTCCTTTGGCCACGTCAGGTATGAAATTCATATCGTCACATGCCCTGAAATTAAGGAAATATGCTAGATTGCATCTCTCTGTCCTGTCATGAATGTAGAGGCCCTTACTGTGTATGTATGCCCTGTCATGAATGTAGAGGCCCCTACTGTGTATTTATGTCCTGTCATGAATTTAGAGGACACTACTGTGTATGTATGCCCTGTCATGAATGTAAAGGCCCATACTGTGTATGTATGCCCTGTCATGAATGTAGAGGCCCCTACTGTGTATTTATGTCCTGTCATGAATTTAGAGGACACTACTGTGTATGTATGCCCTGTCATGAATGTATAGGCCCCTACTGTGTATTTATGCCCTGTCATGAATTTAGAGGACACTACTGTGTATGTATGCCCGGTCATGAATGTAGAGGCCCATACTGTGTATGTATGTCCTGTCACGAATTAAGAGGACACTACTGTGTATGTATGCCCTGTCATGAATGTAGAGGCCCCTACTGTGTATGTATGTCCTGTCACGAATTTAGAGGACACTACTGTGTATGTATGCCCTGTCATGAATGTAGAGGCCCATACTGTGTATGTATGCCCTGTCATGAATGTAGAGGCCTCTACTGTGTATGTATGCCCTGTCATGAATGTAGAGGCCCCTACTGTGTATTTATGCCCTGTCATGAATGTAGAGACCTCTACTGTGTCTGTTTGCCCTGTCATGAATGTAGAGGCTCCTACTGTGTATTTTTGCCCTGTCATGAATGTAGAGGCCTCTACTGTGTATGTTTGCCCTGTCATGAATGTAGAGGCTCCTACTGTGTATTTATGCCCTGTCATGAACATAGAGGACCCTACTGTGTATGTATGCCCTGTCATGAATGTAGAGGACCCTACTGTGTATTTATGTCCTGTCATGAATGTTGAGGTCCCTACTGTGTATGTATGCCTTGTCATGAATGTAGAGGCCCATACTGTGTATGTATGCCCTGTCATGAATGTAGAGACCTCTTTTAGCGTATGTATGCCCTGTCATGAATGTAGAGGCCCCTACTGTGTAGTTATGCCCTGTCATGAATGTAGAGGACCCTACTGTGTATTTATGTCCTGTTATGAATGTAGAGGCCTATACTGTGTATGTATGCCCTGTCATGAATATAGAGACCTCTACTGTGTATGTGTGCCCTGTCATGAATGTAGAGGCCCTTACTGTGTATGTATGCCCTGTCATGAATGTAGAGGCCCTTACTGTGTATGTATGCCCTGTCATGAATATAGAGACCTCTACTGTGTATGTGTGCCCTGTCATGAATGTAGAGGCCCATACTGTGTAGTTATGCCCTGTCATGAATGTAGAGGCCCATACTGTGTATTTATGTCCTGTTATGAATGTAGAGGCCTATACTGTGTATGTATGCCCTGTCATGAATATAGAGACCTCTACTGTGTATGTGTGCCCTGTCATGAATGTAGAGGCCCTTACTGTGTATGTATGCCCTGTCATGAATGTAGGGGACCCTACTGTGTATTTATGTCCTGTCATGAATGTAGAGGCCCATACTGTTTATGTATGCCCTGTCATGAATGTAGAGGCCCATACTGTGTATTTATGCCCTGTCATGAATGTAGAGGCCCTTACTGTGTATTTATGCCCTGTCATGAATGTAGAGGCCCCTACTGTGTATGTATGCCCTGTCATGAATGTAGAGGCCCTTACTGTGTATGTATGTCCTGTCATGAATGTAGAGCACCCTACTGTGTATGTATGCCCTGTCATGAATGTAGAGGCCCATACTGTGTATTTATGTCCTGTCATGAATGTAGAGGCCCATACTGTGTATGTATGCCCTGTCATGAATGTAGAGGAGCCTACTGTGTATTTATGTCCTGTCATGAATGTAGAGGCCCATACTGTGTATGTATGCCCTGTCATGAATGTAGAGGAGCCTACTGTGTATTTATGTCCTGTCATGAATGTAGAGGACCCTACTGTGTATTTATGCCCTGTCATGAATGTAGAGGAGCCTACTGTGTATGTATGCCCTGTCATGAATGTAGAGGCCCTTACTGTGTATGTATGCCCTGTCATGAATGTAGAGGCCCATACTGTGTATGTATGCCCTGTCATGAATGTAGAAGACCCTACAGTGTATGTATGCCCTGTCAAGAATATAGAGGCCCATACCGTGTATGTATGCCCTGTCATGAATGTAGAGGCCCATACTGTGTATGTATGCCCTTTCATGAATGTAGAGACCTCTACTGTGTATGTATGCCCTGTCATGAATATAGAGGACCAGACTGTGTATGTATGTCCTGTCAGGAATGTAGAAGCCCCTACTGTTTATGTCTGGTCATGAATGTAGAGGCCCCTACTGTGTATGTATAACCTGTCATGAATATAGAGTCCACTACTGTGTATGTATACCATGTCATGAATGTAGAGGCCCCTACTGTGTATTTATGCCCTGTCATGAATGTATAGGTCCCTACTGTGTATTTATGTCCTGTCATGAATGTAGAGGACCCTACTGTGTATTTATGTCCTGTCATGAATGTAGAGGACCATACTGTGTATTTATGTCCTGTCATGTATGTAGAGGTCCCTACCGTGTATGTATGCCCTGTCATGAATGTAGAGAACACTAATGTGTATTTATGTCCTGTCATGAATGTAGAGACCCCTACTGTGTATTTATGTCATGTCATGAATGTAAAGGTCCCTACTGTGTATGTATGCCCTGTCATGAATGTAGATAACACTACTGTGTATTTATGTCATGTCATTAATGTAGAGACCCCTGCTGTGTATTTATGTCATGTCATGAATGTAGAGGTCCCTACTGTGTATGTATGCCCTGTCATGAATGTAGAGAACACTACTGTTTATTTATGTCCTGTCATGAATGTACAGGCCCCTACTGTGTATGTATGTCTTGTCATGAATGTAGAGGACCCTACTGTGTATTTATGTCCTGTCATGAATGTAGAGAACACTAATGTGTATTTATGTCCTGTCATGAATGTAGAGACCCCTACTGTGTATTTATGTCATGTCATGAATGTAAAGGTCCCTACTGTGTATGTATGCCCTGTCATGAATGTAGATAACACTACTGTGTATTTATGTCATGTCATTAATGTAGAGACCCCTACTGTGTATTTATGTCATGTCATGAATGTAGAGGTCCCTACTGTGTATGTATGCCCTGTCATGAATGTAGAGAACACTACTGTTTATTTATGTCCTGTCATGAATGTACAGGCCCCTACTGTGTATGTATGTCCTGTCATGAATGTAGAGGACCCTACTGTGTATTTATGTCCTGTCATGAATGTAGAGGCCCCTACTGTGTATGTATGCCCTTTCATGAATGTAGATGCCCCTACTGTGTATGTATGCCCTTTCATGAATTTGAGGCCCCTACTGTGTATTTACGCCCTGTCATGAATGTAGAGGCCCATACTGTGTATGTATGCCCTTTCATGAATGTAGAGGCATCTACTGTGTATTTATGCCCTGTCATGAATGTAGAGGACCCTACTGTGTATGTATGTCCTGTCATGAATATACATGCCTCTACTGTGTATGTATGTCCTGTCATGAATGTAGATTTCCTCTACTGTGTATGTATGTCCTGTCATGAATGTACATGCCTCTACTGTGTATGTATGTCCTGTCACGAATGTAGATTTCCTCTACTGTGTATGTATGTCCTGTCATGAATGTAGAGGCCTCTACTGTGTATGTATGCCCTGTCATGAATGTACATGCCTCTACTGTGTATGTATGTCCTGTCATGAATGTAGAGGCCTCTACTGTGTATGTATGCCCTGTCATGAATGTAGAGGCCTCTACTGTGTATGTATGGCCTGTCATGAATGTACATGCCTCTACTGTGTATGTATGTCCTGTCATGAATGTAGAGGCCTCTACTGTGTATGTATGCCCTGTCATGAATGTAGAGGAGCCTACTGTGTACGTATGTCCTGTCATGAATGTAGATGCCTCTTCTGTGTATTTATGCCCTCTCATGAATGTAGAGGATCCTACTGTGTATGTATGTCCTGTCATGAATGTAGATGCCTCTTCTGTGTATTTATGCCCTGTCATGAATGTAGAGGATCCTACTGTGTATGTATGTCCTGTCATGAATGTACATGCCTCTACTGTGTATGTATGTCCTGTCATGAATGTAGAGGCCTCTACTGTGTATGTATGCCCTGTCATGAATGTAGAGGCCTCTTCTGTGTATTTATGCCCTGTCATGAATGTAGAGGCCTCTACTGTGTATGTATGCCCTGTCATGAATGTAGATGCCTCTACTGTGTATGTATGTCCTGTCATGAATGTAGAGCACCCTACTGTGTATGTATGCCCTGTCATGAATGTAGAGGCCCATACTGTGTATTTATGTCCTGTCATGAATGTAGAGGCCCATACTGTGTATGTATGCCCTGTCATGAATGTAGAGGACCCTACTGTGTATTTATGCCCTGTCATGAATGTAGAGGCCTCTACTGTGTATGTATGCCCTGTCATGAATGTAGATGCCTCTACTGTGTATGTATGTCCTGTCATGAATGTAGAGGCCTCTTCTGTGTATTTATGTCCTGTCATGAATGTAGAGGACATGGCTGTGTATTACTGTCCTGTCATGAATGTAGAGGATCCTACTGTGTGTGTATGTCCTGTCATGAATGTAGAGGCCTCTACTGTGTATGTATGTCCTGTCATGAATGTAGAGGCCTCCACTGTGTACGTATGCCTGTCATGAATATAGAGGCCTCTACTGTGTATGTATTCCCTGCCATGAATGTAGAGGATCCTACTGTGTATGTATGCCCTGTCATGAATAGAGAGGACCCTACTGTGTATGTATGCCCTGTCATGAATGTAGAGAACACTACTGTGTATGTATGCTCTGTCATGAATGTAGAGGACCCTACTGTGTATGTATGCTCTGTCATGAATGTAGAGGATACTACTGTGTATTTATGTCCTGTTATGAATGTAGAGGACCCTACTGTGTATGTATGCTCTGTCATGAATGTAGAGGACACTACTGTGTATTTATGTCCTGTCATGAATCCTACTGTGTATGTATGCTCTGTCATGAATGTAGAGGACCCTACTGTGTATGTATGCTCTGTCATGAATGTAGAGGACACTACTGTGTATGTATGTCCTGTCATGAATGTATAGGACCCTACTGTGTATGTATGCCCTGTTATGAATGTAGAGAACACTACTGTGTATGTATGCACTGTCATGAATGTAGAGGACCCTACTGTGTATGTATGCTCTGTCATGAGTGTAGAGGACCCTACTGTGTATTTATGCCCTGTCATGAATGTAGAGGACACTACTGTGTATTTATGTCCTGTCATGAATGTAGAGGACCCTACTGTGTATGTATGCCCTGTCATGAATGTAGAGGCTCCTACTGTGTATGTATGCTCTGTCATGAATGTAGAGGACCCTACTGTGTATGTATGCTCTGTCATGAATGTAGAGGACCCTACTGTGTATGTATGCCCTGTCATGAATGTAGAGGCTCCTACTGTGTATGTATGCTCTGTCATGAATGTAGAGGACCCTACTGTGTATTTATGCCCTGTCATGAATGTAGAGGCCCCTACTGTGTATGTATGCCCTGTCATGAATGTAGAGGACCCTACTGTGTATGTATGCCCTGTCATGAATGTAGAGGACCCTACTGTGTATGTATGCTCTGTCATGAATGTAGAGGACCCTACTGTGAATGTATGCCCTGTCATGAATGTAAAGGCTCCTACTGTGTATTTATGTCCTGTCATGAATGTAGAGGACCCTACTGTGTATGTATGCTCTGTCATGAATGTAGAGGACACTACTGTGTATTTATGTCATGTCATGAATGTAGAGGACCCTACTGTGTATGTATGCCCTGTCATGAATGTAGAGAAACCTACTGTGTATTTATGTCCTGTCATGAATGTAGAGGCCTCTACTGATTTATGTCCTGTCATGAATGTAGAGGACATGACTGTGTATTAATGTCCTGTCATCAATTTATGTATGTCCTGTCATGAATGTAGAGGCCTCTACTGTGTATGTATGTCCTGTCATGAATGTAGAGGCCTCTACTGTGTATGTATGTCCTGTCATGAATGTAGAGGACCCTACTGTGTATGTATGCCCTGTCATGAATATAGAGGCCTCTACTGTGTATGTATGCCCTGTAATGAATGTAGAGTCCACTACTGTGTATGTATGCCCTATCATGAATGTAGAGTCCACTACTGTGTATGTATGCCCTGTCATGAATATAGAGGATCCTACTGTGTATGTATGCCCTGTCATGAATGTAGAGGATCCTACTGTGTTTGTATGCCCTGTCATGAATGTAGAGTCCACTACTGTGTATGTATGCCCTGTCATGAATATAGAGGCCTCTATTGTGTATGTATGCCCTGTCATGAATGTAGAGTCCACTACTGTGTATGTATGCCCTGTCATGAATATAGAGGCCTCTACTGTGTATGTATGCCCTGCCATGAATGTAGTGGATCCTACTGTGTTTGTATGCCCTGTCATGAATGTAGAGTCCACTACTGTGTATGTATGCCCTGTCATGAATATAGAGGCCTCTACTGTGTATGTATGCCCTGTCATGAATGTAGAGTCCACTACTGTGTATGTATGCCCTGTCATGAATATAGAGGCCTCTACTGTGTATGTATGCCCTGTCATGAATGTAGAGTCCACTACTGTGTATGTATGCCCTGTCATGAATGTAGAGGATCCTACTGTGTTTGTATGCCCTGTCATGAATGTAGAGTCCACTACTGTGTATGTATGCCCTGTCATGAATATAGAGGCCTCTATTGTGTATGTATGCCCTGTCATGAATGTAGAGTCCACTACTGTGTATGTATGCCCTGTCATGAATATAGAGGCCTCTACTGTGTATGTATGCCCTGCCATGAATGTAGTGGATCCTACTGTGTTTGTATGCCCTGTCATGAATGTAGAGTCCACTACTGTGTATGTATGCCCTGTCATGAATATAGAGGCCTCTACTGTGTATGTATGCCCTGCCATGAATGTAGTGGATCCTACTGTGTTTGTATGCCCTGTCATGAATGTAGAGTCCACTACTGTGTATGTATGCCCTGTCATGAATATAGAGGCCTCTACTGTGTATGTATGCCCTGTCATGAATATAGAGGCCTCGACTGTGAATATATGCCCTGTCATGAATGTATAGTCCACTACTGTGTATTGAATGTAGAGGACCCTACTGTGTATTAATGTCCTGTCATGAATGTAGAGGATCCTACTGTGTATGTATGTCCTGTCATGATTGTAGAAGACCCTACTATGTATATATGCCCTGTCATGAATGTAGGGGACCCTACTGTGTTTGTATGCCCTGTCATGAATCTAGAGTCCACTACTGTGTATGTATGCCCTGTCATGAATATAGAGGCCTCTACTGTGTATGTATGCCCTGTCATGAATGTAGAGTCCACTACTGTGTATGTATGCCCTGTCATGAATACAGAGGCCTTTACTGTGTATGTATGCCCTGCCATGAATGTAGAGGATCCTACTGTGTTTGTATGCCCTGTCATGAATGTAGAGTCCACTACTGTGTATGTATGCCCTGTCATGAATATAGAGGCCTCTACTGTGTATGTATGCCCTGTCATGAATGTAGAGTCCACTACTGTGTATGTATGCCCTGTCATGAATATAGAGGCCTCTACTGTGTATGTATGCCCTGTCATGAATATAGAGGCCTCTACTGTGTATGTATGCCCTGTCATGAATGTAGAGTCCACTACTGTGTATGTATGCCCTGTCATGAATGTAGAGTCCACTACTGTGTATGTATGCCCTGTCATGAATGTATAGTCCACTACTGTGTATTGAATGTAGAGGACCCTACTGTGTATTAATGTCCTGTCATGAATGTAGAGGATCCTACTGTGTATGTATGTCCTGTCATGATTGTAGAAGACCCTACTATGTATATATGCCCTGTCATGAATGTAGGGGACCCTACTGTGTATGTATGCCCTGTCATGAATGTAGAGGACCCTAATGTGTATATATGCCCTGTCATGAATGTAGAGAACACTACTATGTATATATGCCCTGTCATGAATGTAGAGGACTCTACTGTGTATGTATGCTCTGTCATGAATGTAGAGGACACTACTGTGTATTTATGTCCTGTCATGAATGTAGAGGACCCTACTGTGTATGTATGCCCTGTCATGAATGTAGAGAACACTACTGTGTATGTATGCTCTGTCATGAATGTAGAGGACCCTACTGTGTATGTATGCCCTGTCATGAATGTAGAGAACACTACTGTGTATGTATGCTCTGTCATGAATGTAGAGAACACTACTGTGTATGTATGCTCTGTCATGAATGTAGAAGACCCTACTGTGTATTTATGCCCTGTCATGAGGTGTAGAAGACCCTACTGTGTATTAATGTCCTGTCATGAATGTAGTGGACCATACTGTGTATTAATGTCCTGTCATGAATGTAGCAGACCATACTGTGTATTAATGTCCTGTCATGAATGTAGCGGACCATACTGTGTATTAATGTCCTGTCATGAATGTAGCGGACCATACTGTGTATTAATGTCCTGTCATGGATGTAGTGGACCATACTGTGTATTAATGTCATGTCATGAATGTAGCAGACCATACTGTGTATTAATGTCCTGTCATGAATGTAGCGGACCATACTGTGTATTAATGTCCTGTCATGAATGTAGTGGACCATACTGTGTATTATTGTCCTGTCATGAATGTAGCGGACCATACTGTGTATTAATGTCCTGTCGTGAATGTAGCGGACCATACTGTGTATTAATGTCCTGCCATGAATGTAGCGGACCATACTGTGTATTATTGTCCTGTCATGAATGTAGCGGACCATACTGTGTATTAATGTCCTGTCATGAATGTAGCGGTCCATACTGTGTATTAATATCCTGTCATGAATGTAGCGGACCATACTGTGTATTAATGTCCTGTCATGAATGTAGTGGACCATACTGTGTATTAATGTCCTGTCATGAATATAGAGGCCCATACTATGTATTAATATCCTGTCATGAATGTAGCGGACCCTACTGTGTATTAATGTCCTGTCATGAATGTAGCGGACCATACTGTGTATTTATGTCCTGTCATGAATGTAGCCGACCATACTGTGTATTTATGTCCTGTCATGAATGTAGCAGACCATATTGTGTATTAATGTCCTCTCATGAATGTAGCAGACCATACTGTGTATTAATGTCCTGTCATGAATGTAGAGATCCCTACTGTGTATGTATGCCCTGTCATGAATGTAGAGGACCCTAATGTGTATATATGCCCTGTCATGAATGTAGAGAACACTACTATGTATATATGCCCTGTCATGAATGTAGAGGACTCTACTGTGTATGTATGCTCTGTCATGAATGTAGAGAACACTACTGTGTATGTATGCTCTGTCATGAATGTAGAAGACCCTACTGTGTATGTATGTTCTGTCATGAATGTAGAGAACACTACTGTGTATGTATTCTCTGTCATGAATGTAGAAGACCCTACTGTGTATGTATGTTCTGTCTTGAATATAGAGAACACTACTGTGAATGTATGCTCTGTCATGAATGTAGAAGACCCTACTGTGTATTTATGCCCTGTCATGAGGTGTAGAAGACCCTACTGTGTATTAATGTCCTGTCATGAATGTAGTGGACCATACTGTGTATTAATTTCCTGTCATGAATGTAGCAGACCATACTGTGTATTAATGTCCTGTCATGAATGTAGCGGACCATACTGTATATTAATGTCCTGTCATGAATGTAGCGGACCATACTGTGTATTAATGTCCTGTCATGAATGTAGTGGACCTTACTGTGTATTAATGTCCTGTCATGAATGTAGCAGACCATACTGTGTATTAATGTCCTGTCATGAATGTAGCAGACCATACTGTGTATTAATGTCCTGTCATGAATGTAGCGGACCATACTGTGTATTAATGTCCTGTCATGAATGTAGCAGATAGCAGACCATACTGTGTATTAATGTCCTGTCATGAATGTAGCGGACCATACTGTGTATTAATGTCCTGTCATGAATGTAGCAGACCATCCTGTGTATTAATGTCCTGTCATGAATGTAGAGGACCCTACTGTGTATTAATGTCGTGTCATGAATGTAGAGGACCCTACTGTGTATTAATGTCCTGTCATGAATGTAGCGGACCATACTGTGTATTAATGTCCTGTCATGAATGTAGAGGACCCTACTGTGTATTAACGTCCTGTCATGAATGTCGAGGACCCTACTGTGTATTAATGTCCTGTCATGAATGTAGCGGACAATACTGTGTATTAATGTCCTGTCATGAATGTGGCGGACCATACTGTGTATTAATGTCCTGTCATGAATGTGGCGGACCATACTGTGTATTAATGTCCTGTCATGAATGTAGCGGACCATACTGTGTATTAATGTCCTGTCATGAATGTAGCGGACCATACTGTGTATTAATGTCCTGTCATGAATGTAGCGGTTCCTACTGTGTATTAATGTCCTGTCATGAATGTAGCGGACCATAATGTGTATTAATGTCATATCATGAATGTGATTCATTTTCACTAGATTTTTATATGACTATAATTATCGTTTTTTTTATAGAAACATCGCGACATGTTTTGAAATATGCGTTCCCTTGTTTTAGCGCTAATTCAATATGTCTGCTAAAAAAAAACTTCCAAACACAATGATTGTGAATGATTATACCAGTGAACTTCACTGATTATACTTTGTTCGCAGTTCTTTAGATTAGTCTAATTCAAAGAGAAGTGTACTCGTTCAGTATGACCTGCAGTGAACAACAGAATATAATTTCTCCCATTTCTGCTCATGTGAGATAGGCATTTTCCTCATGTGAGATAACTCTATCTTACATGACATGTGACTTATGACGTTACGTCGACGTCACCTTATTCTGGCGTTAAATCAGCAAAGTCATTGATTTTATGCCGGTAATAAACACATAATGGGAGAAAAATAATCCATCATGAGTGATCCATGTGAGATAGAGAAATCTCACCCTCGGGATCAGAACTGCAACCAGGCACTCGGCAGAGCCTCGTCCCTGGTTGCAATTCTAACCCCTCGGGTGGGATTTCTCTATCTCACATGGATACTCATGATGGATTCTTATAGTCTCACTTAAATTAATTGTATAAAGCTTTAGCACATTACATCAATTAGTCGTCTGTGTACTGTTATTCTGGCATTTGTATATTATATCTGTTTGTAGCATTGTCGGCGACATTTCCTTTGATGAATGCAGAGCATTAAATCATTTAATATAGGGTAACTAAAGGGGCTTGGCTATGTCATACTACAACTACCGGATATTGGAATTTAGAGTATGGTCACTATGTCTGTCTCAGCTCGTTGGTTATTTAAACAACTCGATTTAATCATTGTTTAAATAAGCCAACTCGCTGAGACCAGACTATTATCTATTACTTATAGAACGAGCATCGGCAATTTCCGTGGTTATAATCGGTTTTAACTCGCCAACACCGTTTTATCAATAGGCACTATAGTAGCAGTTTACGGGACTTGTTAATTACTGTTCTGACAACATTTTTCACCATGTCTAAATCATATTTTCAATTTTCAATGGGTTTGCCGTGTTTGTAAGATGTTTTTTTGACTACGCTAAATGCTCAGAAATGGAAACACCGTTAAACAAAACAATTTTGTGGACAGCCTGAAGGCATGATTAACAAATAACAGCAATCGAAACTGCCGCGTCGATGATTACCGACCTGGAATAATCTGATGATCGGGAATAATCGGAAATTGTTGGAAGTTGCCGAAATTCTGCGGAGCAAGCGGGAGCGCTTAAAACTAAAATGTAGTCTATGGCCGAGCGCTAATTCATCATTGCTTTGATATGCCCGAAATCATCGAAAATCGTCTTCTGCGCTAAATTTTGACTACGCTAAATAATCATTTCTTACAGTAGTTGCATCTTTATTGATATACTGACGAGTAGTCAAGATACAACAACCCCATAATGACAGGAGGGGGATTATATAAGGGGTAGGGGTATTTGATCTACTGACAAGTAGTCAAGATACAACTACCCTATAATGACAGGAGGGGGATTATATAAGGGGTAGGGGTATTTGATCTACTGACAAGCAGCCAAGATCTACTGCAGTCAAGATACAAATACCCCACGATGACAGGAGGGGATTATATTAGGGGTGGGGTGGTATTTGATCTACTGACAAGCAGTCAAGATACAACTACCCCACAATGACAGGAAGGGGATTATATAACGGGGAGGGGGTATTTGATCTACTGACAAGCAATAAAGATATAACTACCCCGCAATGACAGGAGGGTATTATATAAGGGGGAGGGGGTATTTGATCTACTGACAAGCAATAAAGATACAACTACCCCATAATGACAGGAGGGGGATTATATAAGGGGAGGGGGTATTTGATCTACTGACAAGCAGTCATGATACAACTTCCCCATAATGACAGGAGGGGGATTATATTAGGGGGAGGGGGTATTTGATCTACTGACAAGAAGTCAAGATACAACTACCCCATAATGACAGGAGGGGGATTATATAAGGGGGAGAGGGTATTTGATCTACTGACAAGTAGTCAAGATACAACTACCCCATAATGACAGGAGGGGATTATATAAGGGGGAGGGGGTATTTGATCTACTGACAAGCAGCCAAGATCTACTGCAGTCAAGATACAAATACCCCACAATGACAGGAGGGGATTATATTAGGGGTGGGGGGTATTTGATCTACTGACAAGCAGTCAAGATACAACTACCCCACAATGACAGGAAGGGGATTATATAACGGGGAGGGGGTATTTGATCTACTGACAAGCAATAAAGATATAACTACCCCGCAATGACAGGAGGGTATTATATAAGGGGGAGGGGGTATTTGATCTACTGACAAGCAATAAAGATACAACTACCCCATAATGACAGGAGGGGGATTATATAAGGGGAGGGGGTATTTGATCTACTGACAAGCAGTCAAGATACAACTTCCCCATAATGACAGGAGTGGGATTATATTAGGGGGAGGGGGTATTTGATCTACTGACAAGTAGTCAAGATACAACTACCCCATAATGACAGGAGGGGGATTATATAAGGGGAAGGGGGTATTTGATATACTGACAAGTAGTCAAGATACAACTACCCAATAATGACAGGAAGGGGATTATATAAGGGGAAGGGGGTATTTGATCTACTGACAAGCAGTCAAGATACAACTACCCCATAATGACAGGAGAGGGATTATATTAGGGGGAGGGGGTATTTGATCTACTGATAAGTAATACAGATACAACTACCCCATAATGACAGGAGGGGGATTATATAAGGGGGAGGGGTATTTGATCTACTGACAAGTAGTCAAGATACAACTACCCCATAATGACAGAAGGGGGATTATATAAGGGGTAGGGGTATTTGATCTACTGACAAGCAGTCAAGATACAACTACCCCATAATGACAGGAGGGGATTATATTAGGGGGAGGGGGTATTTGATCTACTGACAAGCAGCCAAGATACAACTACCCCATAATGACAGAAGGGGGATACTATAAGGGGGGGGGGGGGGTATTTGATATACTGATAAGCAATAAAGATACAACTACCCCATAATGACAGGAGGGGGATTATATAAGGGGTAGGGGTATTTGATATACTGACAAGCAGTCAAGATACAAGTACCCCATAATGACAGGAGGGGGATTATATTAGGGGGAGGGGGTATTTGATCTACTGATAAGTAATACAGATACAACTACCCCATAATGACAGGAGGGGGATTATATAAGGGGGAGGGTGCATTTGATATACTGACAAGCAGCCAAGATACAACTACCCCATAATGACAGAAGGGGGATACTATAAGGGGGAGGGGGTATTTGATATACTGATAAGCAATAAAGATACAACTACCCCATAATGACAGGAGGGGATTATATTAGGGGGAGGGGGTATTTGATCTACTGACAAGCAGCCAAGATACAACTACCCCATAATGACAGAAGGGGGATACTATAAGGGGGAGGGGGTATTTGATATACTGATAAGCAATAAAGATACAACTACCCCATAATGACAGGAGGGGGATTATTTAAAGGGTAGGGGTATTTGATATACTGACAAGCAGTCAAGATACAACTACTCCATAATGACAGGAGGGGTTTTATATATAAGGGGTAGGGGTATTTGATATACTGACAAGCAGTCAAGATACAACTACCCCATAATGACAGCAGGGGGATTATATAAGGGGTAGGGGTATTTGATATACTGACAAGCAATACAGATACAACTACCCCATAATTACAGCAGGGGGATTATATAAGGGAGAGGGGGTATTTGATATACTGACAAGCAATACAGATACAACTACCCCACAATGATATGAGGGGGATTATATAAGGGGTAGGGGTATTTGATCTATTGACAATAAAGATACAACTACCCCACAATTACAGGAGGTGGATTATGTAACGGGGAGGGGGTATTTGATCTACTGACAAGCAGCCAAGATCTACTGCAGTCAAGATACAACTACCCAACAATGACAGGAGGGTATTATATTAGGGGGAGGAGGTATTTGATCTACTGACAAGCAATACAGATACAACTACCCCATAATGACAGAGGGGGATTATATAAGGGGGAGGGGGTATTTGTTCTACTGACAAGCAGTCAAGATACAACTACCCCATAATGACAGGAGGGGGATTATATAAGGGGGAGGGGGTATTTGTTCTACTGACAAGCAGTCAAGATACAACTACCCCATAATGACAGGAGGGGGATTATATAAGGGGGAGGGGGTATTTGTTCTACTGACAAGCAGTCAAGATACAACTACCCCATAATGACAGGAGGGGGATTATATAAGGGGGAGGGGGTATTTGTTCTACTGACAAGTAGTCAAGATACAAATACCCCACAATGACAGGAGGGGATTATATTAGGGGTGGGGGGTATTTGATCTACTGACAAGCAGTCAAGATACAACTACCCCACAATGACAGGAAGGGGATTATATAACAGGGAGGGGGTATTTGATCTACTGACAAGCAATAAAGATATAACTACCCCGCAATGACAGGAGGGTATTATATAAGGGGGAGGGGGTATTTGATCTACTGACAAGCAATAAAGATACAACTACCCCATAATGACAGGAGGGGGATTATATAAGGGGAGGGGGTATTTGATCTACTGACAAGCAGTCAAGATACAACTTCCCCATAATGACAGGAGTGGGATTATATTAGGGGGAGGGGGTATTTGTTCTGCTGACAAGTAGTCAAGATACAACTACCCCATAATGACAGGAGGGGGATTATATAAGGGGGAGGGGGTATTTGTTCTACTGACAAGCAGTCAAGATACAACTACCCCATAATGACAGGAGGGGGATTATATAAGGGGGAGGGGGTATTTGATCTACTGACAAGCAATCAAGATATAACTACCCCATAATGACAGAAGGGGGATTATATTAGGGGGAGGGGGTATTTGATCTACTGACAAGCAATCAAGATATAACTACCCCATAATGACAGAAGGGGGATTATATTAGGGGGAGGGGGTATTTGATCTACTGACAAGCAATCAAGATATAACTACCCCATAATGACAGAAGGGGGATTATATAAGGGGGAGGGGTATTTGATCTACTGACAAGCAGTCAAGATATAACTACCCCATAATGACAGGAGGGGATTATATTAGGGGGAGGGGGTATTTGATCTACTGACAAGCAATCAAGATATAACTACTCCATAATGACAGGAGGGGGATTATATAAGGGGTAGGGGTATTTGATATACTGACAAGCAATAAAGATAAAACTACCCCATAATGACAGGAGGCGGATTATATAAGGGGTAGGGGTATTTGATATACTGACAAGCAGTCAAGATACAACTACCCCATAATGACAGGAGGGGGATTATATAAGGGGTAGGGGTATTTGATATATGACAAGCAATACAGATACAACTACCCCACAATGACAGGAGGGGGATTATATAAGGGGTAGGGGTATTTGATCTACTGACAAGCAGTCAAGATACAACTACCCCATAATGACAGCAGGGGGATTATATATGGGGTAGGGGTGTTTGATCTATTGACAATAAAGATACAAATACCCCACAATTACAGGAGGTGGATTATGTAACGGGGAGGGGGTATTCTACTGACATGCAGCCAAGATCTACTGCAGTCAAGATACAACTACCCCACAATGACAGGAGGGTATTATATTAGGGGGAGGAGGTATTTGATCTAGTGACAAGCAGTCAAGATACAACTACCCCATAATGACATGAGGGGGATTATATAAGGGGGAGGGGGTATTTGATCCACTGATAAGCAATACAGATACAACTACCGCATAATGACAGGAGGGGAATTATATTAGGGGGAGGGGGTATTTGATCTACTGACAAGCAGTCAAGATACAACTACCCCATAATGACAGCAGGGGGATTATATAAGGGGTAGGGGTATTTGATCTACTGACAAGCAGTCAAGATACAATTACCCCATAATAACAGGAGGGGTTTATATAAGGGGGAGGGGGTATTTGATCTACTGACAAGCAATAAAGATACAACTACCCCACAATGACAGGAGGGGGATTATATAAGGTGAAGGGGGTATTTGATCTACTGACAAGCAATTTAGATTCAATTCAACTACCCCATAGTGACAGACAGGGGATTATATAAGGGTGAGTGTGTATTAGATGTATACTGACAAGCAATCAAGAAATGAGGCAGACAAGATGAATTGATATGAACATTTTTATAAAACAAATTGTACATACCTATGATTAAGGGACACGCAGACGTGGCAACAGATTAGATCATGCCTGCCACAGAACATCTCGACTATCTTCCCGCTGTGCTGGGAGCATATCTCAGTCGGCAGCGAGACGCTTCTCTTCTGCTTCCCCACACCTTCACCTTATCTCTTCCTAACACATTATGGTTCTCCAGGGCTGGAATACTGCTGTGAAATTCAATGCACACTTTGCAATAAAACACATCACAGTCAGAACAATAGTGAACTGCTTCGACAGTTTGCTTGCTGCGTTTTTCGCACGAGGTACATATAAAATCAAATAACTCGTCCGATCCACCCTGGACAGATCTTGAAAAAGCACTTCCTCCTGTGGCCATGTTTGATTTTTTCTCAGCTGTTAATAATTTCACGAATATGCAAAATTGAATAATAATTGTTATTGCTGGTAAATATCATTAAAATAAAAACAGTTTTAATGAATATCTTAAATATTTTATAACATGTCTCTGATTTTATCAACAGCAAGCAATTTAACCTTGACAATAATAGTACTCCCTAAGATGGACTATCTCTTTATGGTATTTTAAACAGCCCAGATCTCGAAAATGGTCTAAAATAGAATGATTGTTAAACCCAGAGAAGTATAATGTTGAAAGTGTTCTATCTTTGCAGATGTTATACTCGAAATAGGGCTTTATTGAGTTTATTAGATTGGTTAGCTACAAACTTGATATGTTTGCTTGAAGATATATATACTGAATATTGATTTTCAGAGATAATATAGTTGACTGGCTATACACCTTAAACAAGTTCTTACATGTGCGAAGTAAATAATAAAAGTTCCGTGTTACGTCTTTGCAGGGCTTCATGTTAATTATCATCCCAGGTCTTTGTAATAGTTTGAATAGAAAAGTTGTTTTTTTTCCAATCCTGGGTCATCACTGGCAATATATAAATCACGATAATCGTGTAACAAAAAATGTCTAAAATAACAAAAGCTTGATTCTGGTTAGACAACGTAACATAAAATAAACAAGCAATAAACAGTTAAACAGTCTGTAGGTATATACTATATAATATTTTACAGATCTGTGTAAAATTTTGATAGATAGAACTTTCTTGTTCTGTTCACATATGCTATTCTGTGTATAGACTGATATTAGTGATTCTGAAGCAATGTAGTAATGATGTTTATTGTAGGAATACTACTAAGAGACTGCTTACATGTTACACAGGTGATAAAATAATGTTAGACAACCCATGCATCTTCAGTATTGCACTATGCTTGTAAGAGTAGTCTTATCTTAGAACACTTCTCATGATTTTACACTTTGTTTTTACCGATGCCACTGTCTTCCTGTATATCCATATCCTGCATCTTTGTTGACTTTTTATGTAACACCAAGAATGTATTTCAGTGCTTTCATATGTAATTTATCACAGTGGAAACTTTGAAAAGATTTATTGAATGATTTAAAATTGGTGATTCAACACAAAATATCTTAAATAATAACTTACCACAAAGGATAAAATACAGAACACAAATTTCACTAGAATACAGAAGTATGGGCTTAATTGTATGGTTAACAAAAGAGTTATATTTCTTAGTATACATTCATGATAGATCTACCAGTATACGTAGTGAGATCGATGGATTCATATATTTAAAAATCTCCCATTTACAATAATGAAACATTTTATTTGACCCCAGGTCATGGTATAACATTATAGTCTGCAGCCTTGAAGTATTTATCAAACATTAAACTTTTACATTGATTGATTAATTCAGTATATTTTCACTTTATACCTGCTGGCATGTAATAACAGGTAACACAGTTTGGTAGATTTTAGTTTTCTTTGTAATTTTACCAAAGGTTCAAATATATTATTGGTTCATTGTAATCAAATATATTATTAGTAATATGCAAAAACTAATAAATGGTTGCAAAGATGCAAGTTATGTTGAAACACTAATGGGTGGTTAAAAACAATTAAGATTGCTGTGTGTGCCTTTTAAGGTATAATTAAGCTTAGCTGTGAGTGAGCTAGTGACTATGGTCAACTCCAATAGAGAGAAATATGGGAATTTCTTAATTATTTTGTGTATTATACTAGCTTCCTATGATATCAAGGGTTCTATGGTATCACGGTAGTGTCCAGTCTATAAAACAGTATGCATCTCTGCTAAAATATGATAATTATTTTATAGATGTGATGACTTTAAGTACATAATAAAAATACTTGAAAAAAATAAGTATATTTATCACAAATAAAAGGATATTTCAAAATAATGCAAAAATATTGACAATTATCCTTATGATCTTTAAAATTCATTACCCCTAGAATAAATGCAGTTTCCATTACTTTAAGGTTATAAAATTCATGAATTTTCAGTCTGATGAGTCTGTTGTACCTTATTGTTTCTAGAAATGGTCACTCATTGAATCTTATACAAGTTACTAACAAATACAGGATACACAATATGTGCATACCTTGATACCATAGAACTTTTAAAATAATAAGCTCAATGAGGGTACCCTTCTTTTCAAATCTAATTCTGACATTTTTACATAAAATTGATTACATTTATATCATAAAAATTTAGAAGAAGGATCACAGAAAGCATTTGAGTTTCATTTTTCTTTAAATATTGTTTACAGTTTATTTTTTCGTCAAACCGTTTAAGTACCGTGATACCATAGAACACCATTCTATATGCAGGATCTGATTAAAGGGTTGTCCGTCAGCCATGACTTGTGTAGATTGTTGGCGGAGGAAGCATCCCAACTCTCTCTAGAATAGTAGAATCCCCCCAAATTCATGTTCATTTTTAGCTCGACTATTCGAAGAATAAGAGAGCTTATGTAATCACCCCGGCGTCGGCGTTGGCGTTGGCGTCGGCGTCGGCATCCCACATCAAGGTTTGCGTGTAAGCTGTGTTTACAAGTCTATATCTCTTACATTTCTTATCCTACCACAACCAAATTTGTTCATGGGCTTCCTTGTAGCATTATCTTATGGGCTGCATAAGCAATTTTGGTTCCTGTATTCCATGGGCTCCCATGGAACGCAAATTATGATAGCCCATAAAATGTGTCCCATTTCACATCAAATTTTGCGTGTAAGCTGTGTTTACAAGTCTATATCTCTTACAATTCTTACCCTAGCACAACCAAATTTCGCCATTAGCTTCCTTATAGCATTATCGTAAGGGCTGCTTAAGTAATTTTGGTTCCTGTAACCCCTGGGCTCCCATGGAACCCAAATTCTGGTAGCCCTTAAAATATGTCTGTTTCACATCAAATTTTGCGTGTAAGCTGTCTATATCTCTTTCATTTTTTGTCCTAGCTAAACTAAATTTTGGAATTGGTTCCCTTATAGTATGTTGTAAAGGGTTAGATAAGTAATTTTGTCTTCTGGAAATTCTGGGCTCCCATGGAACCCAAATTGTGATGGCCCATAAAATGTGCAATAAATGCAGATCTAGGTTTGCATGTAAGCATGTATATATCTATAATTTTGGTTTGGGATTTGTTATAGCATTATGCATCTTATTACTTCACCCATATTGGGTCATGGGCTCCCTCCCCCCCCCCCCCCCTACCCCCGCCCCCACTCCCGTCCACACTTTTTTTTTTTTTTACATATTTCTGTGTTGTTTTAGTCAATTCTCACCCAATCACCGCCCCCCCCACCCGCCTTGAAACTTTCTTTTTTTTTTTATGCAAAATTTGATGTGAAATGGGACCTATTTCTGTGTTGCTTTTGTCAGTTCTTACAAATATATGTTGCAACGCTCCCCGCCCCCCCACCCCCCGCCTCTCACCCCATCACCCGACCCACCACGCCCCACACTTGATTTTTTTTTTTTTTTACATATTTCTGTGTTGTTTTAGTCAATTCTTACACACATATGTTGGCCCCCCCCCCCCCCCCCCCCCCCCAAACCCCAAACGCACTCCCTCCTCTCACCCCATCACCCCAACCCCCACCCCCACCCCACCCCCGACTATTTTTTTGTTTTGTTTTTTACATATTTCTTTGTTGTTTTAGTCAATTTTTACACATATATGTTGCCCCCTCCCCGCCGTATGTTTTGATAATGTTTCAAATGTTTTGTTTTCATGTATATTTCAGCAGCGATCAACCTCAAACTTGAGCGACCAATCAAAACCAATGTAAGCTTTGTCAAACTACGCCAAGTTGAGGAGTTCCTACAGTGTTTGTTACCTACGCGCCAGAGCGAGGTGGAATTACACACCACAAACAACCCTACAGCACCTGCAAGTAAAACTGAAGCCTCATCCTTCTCCACATGGGGTAAGCAATTTCAATAATATTCAAACGCCCGTCTTCAGACAGGATGTATTATGGTATTGCTTTGTTGATCCGTCCGTTCATCTCCTGTCCCTTCATCTCCTGTCGGGGCGTCCGTGGCCGAGTGGTTAACGTCTCTGACTTGAAATCACTTGCCCCTCACCGCTGTAGGTTCGATCCCTCAGGGGCCTAGGAATCTTTATGTGAGGAAGCTATCCAGCTGGCTTGCGGAACGTCGGTGGTTCTACCCAGGTGCCCGCCCGTGCACGAAAATTGCCCGGAGGGGCACCTGGGGTCTTCCTCCACCAATGGAAGCTGGAAAGTCGCCATATGACCTTAGCTGTTGGTGCGACTATAAAATCCAATTCAATCAATTCAATCAATCATCTCCTGTCCATCCATTCTTTTACAGGCTACTTATGGGGTTGTTTTTATGCCCCCAAAATAAATTTCGGGGGCATATAGTAATCGCACCGTTTTCTGTCTGTCCGGATTCTGTCTGTCCGTCATTCCGCAGTTCATGTCCGGACTGTACCTTCAAAACCCCTACATGGATTTTTGATTAACTTGGCATAAGTGATCACCATAATAAGACGATGTGTCACGCGCAAAACCCAGGTCCGTACCTCAAAGGTCAAGGTCACACTTGAAGTTCACAGGTCAAAAACAGGTACGCAATTTCGTGTCCGGACCGTAACGTCACAACCCCTGCAGGGATTTTTAAGTAACTTGCACAAGTGATCACCATAAGAAGACGATGTGTCGCGCGCAAAACCCAGGTCCGTACCTCAAAGGTCAAGGTCACACTTGCAGTTCATAGGTCAAAAACAGGTATGCAATTTCGTGTCCTGACCGTAAAGTCACAACCCCTGTAGGGATTTTTTAATAACTTGGCACAAGTGATCACCATAACAAGACGATGTGTAGCACGCAAAACCCAGGTCTTCAAGGTCAAGGTCACACTTGGAGGTCAAAAGTCAAATTGTGTCTGGTCAATAACTCTGGCATTCATGGACGGATTTTCAAATAACTTGGCACAAGTGCTCACCACAACAAAACGATGTGTCACGCACAAAATCCAGGTCTGTGGCCCCAAGGTCAAGGTCACACTTAGAGGTCAAGGTCAAATCGTGTCCGGTCAATAACTTGTGCATGCCTGGACTGATTTTCAAATAACTTGGCAGAAGTGCTCACCACAACCAAATGACGTGTCGTGCATACAATCCAGGTCCATGGCTCCAAGGTCAAGATCATACATAGAGGTCAAAGGACACTTCGGGGGCATTTATCACTTACAGTGATATTTCTTGTTCAGTTTAGATATGTCTTCTGGGGGTTATTTTGATTTATTGGGGTTAGCCCCATTATACATCAGTTCAAAATTGTTTCATGAAAACATGGAGGGTTGAACATAGCAACTATTTAATCAATCGTTGTGTACCATTGTTTCTCTGTATACATCAAACATGGACGGTAGAACCTAGTAACTATTAAATCAACCGTTATGTACCATTGTTTCTCTGTATACATCCAACATGGACGGTAGAACCTAGTAACTATTAAATCAATTGTTACCTACCATTGTTTCTCTGTATACATCAAACATGGGAGGTAGAACCTAGCAAATATTAAATCAATCGTTATCTACCATTGTTTCTCTGTATACATCAAACATGGAAGGTAGAACCTAGCAACTATTAAATCAATCGTTATCTACCATTGTTTCTTTCTATAGATCGTACTTGGCGGTTAGAACATAGCAAATATCTGACCAATCGTTACATTCCTTCACTGTTTCAGCCATACTGAGTAACGTAAGTCGTGTGGAGTTGGTAACTGAGCAAGTCGTTGTTGCCTTGGAAACTAAATCATGTGATGAAAACCCAGGCTTCATTTCATCATTTAACAATCTCAAGATGGAAGCTGAGATCCAACAAAATGCAAAAGGTAACATTTGTCAGGTGGTTACAGTACCCTACAGCATACATACCTTACAGAAGGTAACATTTGTCAGGTAGTTACAGTACACTACAGCCTACATATCTTACAGAAGGTAACATTTGTCAGGTGGTTACAGTACTCTACAGCCTACATATCTTACAGAAGATAACATTTGTCAGATTGTTACAGTACCCTACAGCCTTCATATCTTACAGAAGGTCACATTTGTCAGGTGGTTACAGTACCCTGCAGCCTACATATCTTACAGAAGGTAACATTTGTCGGGTGGTTACAGTACACTACAGCCTATATATCTTACAGAAGGTAACATTTGTCAGGTGGTTACAGTACCCTACAACCTATATATCTTACAGAAGGTAACATTTGTCAGGTGGTTACAGTACCCTACAGCATATATATCTTACAGAAGGTAACATTTGTCAGGTGGTTACAGTACCCTACAGCCTGTATATCTTACAGAAGGGAGCATTTGTCAGGTCGGTACAGTACCCTACAACCTATATATCTTACAGAAGGTAACATTTGTCAGGTGGTTACAATTTGTCAGATGGTTACAGTACCCTGCAGCCTACATATTTTACAGAAGGTAACATTTGTCAGGTGGTTACAGTACCCTACAGCCTACATATCTTACAGAAGGTAACATTTGTCAGGTGGTTACAGTACCCTACAGCCTACATATCTTACAGAAGGTAACATTTGTCAGATGGTTACAGTACCCTACAGCCTACATATCTTACAGAAGGTAACATTTGTCAGGTGGTTACAGTACCCTACAGCCTACATATCTTATAGAAGGTAACATTTGTCAGGTGGTTACAGTACCCTACAGCCTACATATTTTACAGAAGGTAACAATTGTCAGGTGGTTACAGTACCCTACAGCCTACATATCTTATAGAAGGTAACATTTGTCAGGTGGTTACAGTACCCTACAGCCTACATATCTTACAGAAGGTAACATTTGCCAGGTGGTTACAGTACCCTGCAGCCTACATATCTTACAGAAGGTAACATTTGTCAGGTGGTTACAATTTGTCAGATGGTTACGGTACCCTGTAGCCTACATATCTTACAGAAGGTAACATTTGTCAGATGGTTACAGTACCTTATAGCCTACATATCTTACAGAAGGTAACATTTGTCAGGTGGTTACAGTACCCTACAACCTATATATCTTACAGAAGGTAACATTTGTCAGGTGGTTACAGTACCCTACAGCCTATATATCTTACAGAAGGGAGCATTTGTCAGGTCGGTACAGTACCCTACAACCTATATATCTTACAGAAGGTAACATTTGTCAGGTGGTTACAGTACTCTACAGCCTATATATCTTACAGAAGGTAACATTTGTCAGGTGGTTACAGTACCCTACAACCTATATATCTTACAGAAGGTAACATTTGTCAGGTGGTTACAGTACCCTACAGCCTGTATATCTTACAGAAGGGAGCATTTGTCAGGTCGGTACAGTACCCTACAACCTATATATCTTACAGAAGGTAACATTTGTCAGGTGGTTACAATTTGTCAGATGGTTACAGTACCCTGCAGCCTACATATTTTACAGAAGGTAACATTTGTCAGATGGTTACAGTACCCTACAGCCTACATATCTTACAGAAGGTAATATTTGTCAGGTGGTTACAGTACCCTGCAGCCTACATATCTTACAGAATGTAACATTTGTCAGGTGGTTACAGTACCCTACAGCCTACATATTTTACAGAAGGTAACATTTGTCAGATGGTTACAGTACCCTACAGCCTACATATTTTACAGAAGGTAACATTTGTCAGATGGTTACAGTACCCTACAGCCTACATATCTTACAGAAGGTAACATTTGTCAGGTTGTTACAGTACCCTACAGCCTACATATCTTACAAAAGGTAACATTTGTCAGGTGGTTACAGTACCCTACAGCCTACATATTTTACAGAAGGTAACATTTGTCAGATGGTTACAGTACCCTACAGCCTACATATCTTACAGAAGGTAACATTTGTCAGGTGGTTACAGTACCCTACAGCCTACATATCTTATAGAAGGTAACATTTGTCAGGTGGTTACAGTACCCTACAGCCTACATATTTTACAGAAGGTAACAATTGTCAGGTGGTTACAGTACCCTACAGCCTACATATCTTACAGAAGGTAACATTTGCCAGGTGGTTACAGTACCCTACAGCCTACATATCTTACAGAAGGTAACATTTGTCAGGTGGTTACAGTACCCTACAGCCTACATATCTTACAGAAGGTAACATTTGTCAGGTGGTTACAATTTGTCAGATGGTTACGGTACCCTGCAGCCTACATATCTTACAGAAGGTAACATGTGTCAGGTGGTTACAGTACCCTACAGCTTACATATCTTACAGAAGGTAACATTTGTCAGGTGGTTACATTATCCTACAGGCTATATATCTTACAGAAGGTAACATTTGTCAGGTGGTTACTACAGTACCCTACAGGCTACATATCTTACAGAAGGTAACATTTGTCAGGTGGTTACAGTACCCTACAGCCTACATATCTTACAGAAGGTAACATTTGTCAGGTGGTTACAGTACCCTACAGCCTACATATCTTACAGAAGGTAACATTTGTCAGGTGGTTACAGTACCCTACAGCCTACATATCTTACAGAAGGTCACATTTGTCAGGTGGTTACAGTACCCTACAGCCTACATATCTTACAGAAGGTAACATTTGTCAGGTGGTTACAGTACCCTACAGCCTACATATCTTACAGAAGGTCACATTTGTCAGGTGGTTACAGTACCCTACAGCCTACATATTTTACAGAAGGTAACATTTGTCAGGTGGTTACATTATCCTACAGGCTATATATTTTACAGAAGGTAACATTTGTCAGGTGGTTACTACAGTACCCTACAGGCTACATATCTTACAAAATGTAACAATTGTCAGGTGGTTACAGTACCCTACAGCCTACATATCTTACAAAATGTAACAATTGTCAGGTGGTTACAGTACCCTACAGCCTACATATCTTACAGAAGGTAACATTTGTCAGGTGGTTACAGTACCCTACAGCCTACATATCTTACAGAAGATAACATTTGTCAGGTGGTTACAGTACCCTACAGCCTACATATCTTACAGAAGGTAACATTTGTCAGGTGGTTACAGTACCCTACAGCCTACATATCTTACAGAAGGTAACATTTGCCAGGTGGTTACAGTACCCTACAGCCTACATATCTTACAGAAGGTAACATTTGTCAGGTGGTTACAGTACCCTACAGCCTACATATCTTACAGAAGGTAACATTTGTCAGGTGGTTACAATTTGTCAGATGGTTACGGTACCCTGCAGCCTACATATCTTACAGAAGGTAACATGTGTCAGGTGGTTACAGTACCCTACAGCTTACATATCTTACAGAAGGTAACATTTGTCAGGTGGTTACATTATCCTACAGGCTATATATCTTACAGAAGGTAACATTTGTCAGGTGGTTACTACAGTACCCTACAGGCTACATATCTTACAGAAGGTAACATTTGTCAGGTGGTTACAGTACCCTACAGCCTACATATCTTACAGAAGGTAACATTTGTCAGGTGGTTACAGTACCCTACAGCCTACATATCTTACAGAAGGTAACATTTGTCAGGTGGTTACAGTACCCTACAGCCTACATATCTTACAGAAGGTCACATTTGTCAGGTGGTTACAGTACCCTACAGCCTACATATCTTACAGAAGGTAACATTTGTCAGGTGGTTACAGTACCCTACAGCCTACATATCTTACAGAAGGTCACATTTGTCAGGTGGTTACAGTACCCTACAGCCTACATATCTTACAGAAGGTAACATTTGTCAGGTGGTTACATTATCCTACAGGCTATATATTTTACAGAAGGTAACATTTGTCAGGTGGTTACTACAGTACCCTACAGGCTACATATCTACAAAATGTAACAATTGTCAGGTGGTTACAGTACCCTACAGCCTACATATCTTACAAAATGTAACAATTGTCAGGTGGTTACAGTACCCTACAGCCTACATATCTTACAGAAGGTAACATTTGTCAGGTGGTTACAGTACACTACAGCCTACATATCTTACAGAAGATAACATTTGTCAGGTGGTTACAGTACCCTACAGCCTACATATCTTACAGAAGGTAACATTTGTCAGGTGGTTACAGTACCCTACAGCCTACATATCTTACAGAAGGTAACATTTGCCAGGTGGTTACAGTACCCTACAGCCTATATATCTTACAGAAGGGAGCGAAAACTAACAGAATTTTACATTTCATACTTTCTCACAGAAATTTCCCATCAAGAAATGAAATGTTTTAAGCATGTTTATTATATTATATTATATTGTATTAGGTCATTACCTGGTGAGCGGGACATTTGTAACAATGGCTGTAAGCTCCACAAGGGCCATAAGCTATCCTTGTCTGTCTGTATGTACATAATTATGTCCATATGTTACACTTTCCTAAACTTAACAGATTTTGGATATGTATAATACAAAAAAAAAATTCAAGATATTGAATAAACTTCAAAATTGTTTTCACAACTTACAACTTATTATTTATATTTTTATATAAAACTTTATTCAATTCTGTCCAACATAAAACACAATCAATGATAGTTCTGACATGCATATATAACAAAATATTGTACACATCAACTTGCATTTTATTATTTATCAGTTTCCCTTTCTTCTTTAATATCCATTTTCATTACTTTAAGACAAGAACAGCAATTTGATTGTGTTACAGTTAGGTACTGATTACCTGCCCTTTACCTTTATAAGCAAGTCCAGTAGGGTGGTCACCTTGTTTCTGTTATTTCCCCTTGTCCGTCTGTCTGTTAGATCTGTTTCAACTCACAGATACATCTACATGAGTGCTACACATTCTGACCAAAAGTAGGTCACCATGAACAACCTTGACCTAGTTTTGCATAGTGTTCTCATTACATCTATTTTATTGTCACTGATTTTTTTTATACCCCTACAATGTGTGAGAGGGTATATAGGAGTCGTTCTGTCTGTTGGTCGGTCGGTCTGTTCAAAATATTGTCAGCGCTCTTTTCCATAACACCTTGATGGATTTTTATGAAACTATATGATGAGAAGCATCAAAATGAAGTGGAGATGTGGATAACATCGTCTCTATCCAGTTCGATGATTTTTGACAGAGTTATGAATAGAATATTTTCACACAGCATCAGTATAAAGTGGAGATGAGCATTTTTCATCGTCTCATTCTGGTTTGATGATTTTTGGTGTTCTGGCCCCTTGAATATTTTCTCCATAACTCCTATTTGGATTTTCATCAAACTTTGTGAGAAGCATCAGTATAAAATGGATCTGCACATATCGTCATGGGGTACACATTTGTAGTGTATTAATTACCTTCAGTAATAGTTCTAGTTCTTGTCTGTTTAGATGAAGTAGTGAGTGTAACATTGGCTTCGTACATACATGATCTGTCAGGACTGTTGTATACAGGATATTTCTTATCTGTTTAGGTGAAGTTGTGAGTGTAACATTGGCTTCGTACATACATGACCTGTCAGGACTGTTGTATACACGATATTTCTTATCTGTTTAGGTGAAGTTGTGAGTGTAACATTGGCTTCGTACATACATGATCTGTCAGGACTGTTGTATACAGGATATTTCTTGTCAGTTTAGGTGAAGTTGTGAGTGTGATGGTGGTGTCGTACATATATCTGTTGTATACATGATATTTCTTGTCTTTTAGGTGAATTAGTGAGTGTGATGTTGGCTTCGTACATACATGATCTGTCAGGACTATTGTATACAGGATATTTCTTGTCTGTTTAGGTGAAGTAGTGAGTGTGATGTTGGCGTCATACATACGTGATCTGTTAATGAAGACAGTGTACTGTGAGAGACAGTTGTCTCTGATTGGACCATGCTCTATCAAGATGGACGCCACATTCACCAATATCTGTCACAACGACACATGCTTCCTCTCTCAATCTGTGGTTACCATAGCAACCGGCCTGGTGACCTTGAATGTAGGTCAAGAGCATGTCTTGTGTCTGAAGATGATTGGAGACCATGTGATGGAACTCACCAAGGTATGTTATCGAGGGTTCAGTGTAACAATATTGCATGATCTACATTATTACATGTAACATTCATTGTGTTGTGGAGGTTGACATTTGTTTTTTATCAAGTATCAGTCTGTATTATAAAATGGTCGTATGTTTATACAATTCTCCTTCTAACATGTCTAACAGACTTAATCTCTATTCAAATACTATATGATGAAACAGTCATTTTAAATAATCTATAAAATAATGTAGTAATAAAGTTTGCTATCCATACTTTGCATCAAGATCATAGTTTGGTTTAAAGCTACACACGATATACTTAAACTGATACTAACTCATGAATATGAATATGTCATGTGTGAAGTAGTTTCAATTAAAGGAACGGGCAAAAAGTCGGTATATAAGCCTGAAATCAGTGAGTAAAATATAACATTTTCAGTGTTTCCACGAGAGCGCGTTTCTTGCGTTTTTGACGCACTAAAGTGATCGGCGACGCGACATAAATCAGCTTGTGCGTTTTTCGTGACGCAATGAAATTGACTAGGCTAGCAATGAAATACCCGTCAAATTATCGTCGTAACACTTTCTTGAAAAGCTTCAAATGTAAGGAATCACGACTGAACTTATTTCTATTTACATCTTGGTCTTTATTTAGAACAGGAAAAACTAATACCTGTACTTCCGTGTTATTGTCATCGTCATATCGGTCATATTACATCTTATAATTTCATTTCAATTTACTTTATTTTTATGCTAATCAGAATTGGCTTTTGTTGTGTTTCATTATGTTGTTCATTTTGCAGTGATTATAATGCCATCTTTGTGGCCCATGATTGGAAAATAAAGTTATTCATTCTTGGTCTATTTTTAGAACAGGTTAAAATAATGTCTGTACTTTCCGCGTTATTGTCGTCATCATATCGATTGCGTTTATAATGTAGGTAGACGCTTATATAAAGGTGTAGATGATCATGATACGGCCGCTAAAATGGCAGACAAACCCAAAATGAAACATTACGCCGGTTAACTTCCTTTTTTTGCTGACCAATCCACCGAAGATGTCTAATCAACTAATAAATAATACATGTCTATCTGACATCACATGGTCTATTCATCAAAATGCATGTCCAAAATATATGACCCCTATATTTACAAAATGACCCCCAGTTTATTCTATAGGGGGTCAAGGATGACCCCTAAAAAATTGAGACCTGCAGAAACACTGCATTTTATCTAGCCTTCATACAGGTAACATCGATAATAAATGGCTTCCGAATATATTTCATACAAAAAAAAATTGCCTAGAAGGGATTTGAACCAGAGACCTTGCAGTTTTATTTTTACCATGCATGTTTTACCTCTACACCTCCGAGTCTTGTTGGTATATAGTAGCATTTCTAACACTAAATAGTCATTACGTAATAACTACAGCACACACTCCCGCAAAGTTTTGATTCGGAATTTTAGATACATTGATAATAAATTGATAATAAATAGTATTACACAACGCATTGTTATTTATATGTGTTATTTTGCATCGTAATATATGTCACTGAATATACAATATTCTCAAGAATCTGCCATAGCTCAGTGGTAAGCATGTTGGACTGTAAACTAGAAGGTCGTGTGTTCGCGTCACGAAAGAAGCAAACTTTTTTGATGTAAATCATAATGCTACCTGTGTAGAGATACGATGTGCACTGCTCGATATCTATAGAGTAAATGATGTCCTGCGTTAAACGTGATCATTTAAATACTCGATTTCGCCATGAGCTGGTGAATGTGAAGTTACAAACAAAGACACACCTACAAAGAAGAAAGCAATTTAAATATAGGTTCTGTAGCTTTAAGGAGTGACAAATAGAATCCTATATATAAATATGATACAACTGTAGGTTAGAATGAAGAAATGCAAGCATGTTAGTTAACATTTCTCAGGAATGACCATTGCCATTTAACCAAGAAAATGCCAGTTCTCTAAGAAATACAATGGCTGTTCATTTAAAATATTCCTAAGATATTATCTAAATTAAAAACAATTGCTTTAAGTTGTCTTTTTTTCTCATATTTCCTGGTAAAATATATTCTTACTTGTTTGCCTTGCTGAGGTAATTTTAATATGAATAGATGCTACTACATGTACACTATTAATCTTCTCCATATATCATGAATATAGACATGAGAATCATGGCTCATGTGGTATGTGCTACTACCATAGAGCCAGGATTCCTTGGCTTTGAATTATAGGTAGGACCCCGTAATGAGCCCCGTCCTGGTGAGGTTTCTGAATACAACATGCAATGCCTGCATTAAAAAACGCTGTATCTGAAGAGAACAGACCTTAAATACCACATGTTCATGGATAAAACTCACCAAAGAGAAGAATGTCATGCAAATTGAGTATGTTTTTGAAACCTATTTAATATTTTTCAGATATTCTGGGTATTTGCATTCGATGCTCTTGTGGGATCTTGTTTCATATTTGGAAATTTAACCCCGCCCATCTCATGACACACACACGAAACCGCCATACACGATAACCGGGTATAGTCATGTGTGAGTGTTGGACGGGATAATAAGTTTCCAAATACAGAATGAGATCACACAAGAGCAGCAAATGTAGAATATCATACATGTCTGAAAAGTATCGAGTGGCTTACAAATACATACTCGATCTGATAGATATTCTTCTCTTTGGTGAGTTTTATGCATGTATGTGTAGTACTTAGGGTTTGTTTTACTGAAATACAGCGGTGGTTTATGCAGGTATGCGTGATGTCTTCAGTTTCTTCTCTTGATGGAGTCGACCCAGATACCTACCTACTCTAAAGGATCGCGTCATAGTTCTCAGGCCTAAATTTATGCTGGTTTACTAAATTTGAGCCTTGGCTGTACTGTAGGTCACTTATGCACCATACAAGCTATGATTCTCACATCTACTCCATATAATGATTGACATTTTATATGTTGTAGAAGTTCTTTAAAACACCCAAACCTGGAGACAAGTCACGTGGTACCAGTGAACATGAAATTGTGAAGGAAACACAACCCCGGGATGATATTGTCATCCATACATCCACAGATGACCTCAGATCTGGAGGTTTCCAGTACATTATGGACCAAGGTATAACGTCCTGTTGTTTTTGCTTAATTCCACTGCTTTGTGCATCCCATGTGGTGTTATGTTGGAGGTCCCATTCACTTCAGTTTGTCTGGCAGTTTTGTAAAGAACTAAAGAATGTGTTCAGTAGCTAGACTAGGCTGATCCTGGATTCCTCTGTCTCCAGTCTGCAAGTATCTCTTAAATACCTCTTATGTGTGTTACAATTCAATCACTTTAGTTTCATTCACTCAGACTTATAAGCACAAATACGTATCTGTGTTAACATTTCTCAAAACAGGGAGATTTTGTGGTTATTTGTTCTGCCGCTTTGGCGAAAAGCGAGACACACTGGTGTAATTACGTATATATGTTAGTCAACATTTTAAACTTTCGTTTAACATTTTTTCTTTCACCAATATCTTAATGGTGATGAAACCACTTGACTTTTTGATTTGTTCCAATGCAAAAAATTGTAAACAAAGGGCTCGATTTAGGTACAAAGTGCTCGATTCAGGTACAAAGTGCTCGATTCAGGTACAAAGTGCTCAATTCAGGTACAAAGTGCTCGATTCAGGTACAAAGTGCTCGATTCAGGTAGGTGTTTGCTTAATAACTTTTTTAATATTAACGAATTCTATTTTACTAAAGAGCATAATATACCTTTCAAAAATGAGCTCTTTCCTCCGCCATCATTTCGATTCATTCAGTACTTTCTGAGATTAGTCTTGGAAATATAAGAAATCTATTATATTGTATACATTTTGGATGGGCTAATCTTAGTATGTTAAATATTAAGAAAGTTACGAAGAAAAAAAAAAGAGTGAATTGATCGGTTTGTTTACAATTGTTTGCCGTAAAACCGATCAAAAGGTCACATGGTTTCCCCACCCTGACCTCATAATATAAGCAATATAACTTTAAAATTTAGTCTGTGGGTGTATTAATGTGGACAATTACATCCATGAAGTTTTACTGTGTCGCCTTTTCGAAGAAAAATGCGATACATTGGGATTACTTTGTCGTCCATCAGTCAGTCCGTCACGAAAACTTTTCGTTGGCTATAACTTCCTCATTTCTTGATATTTCTTCATCAAACTTTCAATATATACTCATCATGACAACATCGACATAACCATACTAAAATATAAAGGACAAGGTCACGCTGAAGGTCATTATATGGGTTAAATACACATTTTTGTCTTCACGAAAACTTAACGAAAACTTAACGTTGCTTATAACTTTCTCATTTCTTGATATTTCTTCATCAGACTTTCAATATATACTCATCATGACAACATCGACATGACCATACTAAAATATAAAGGTCAAGGTCACATTGAAGGTCATTATATGGGTTAAATACTCATTTTCTTCACAAAAACTTAACGTTGGTTATAACTTTCTCAATTCTTTTTATTTTTTCATCAATCTTTCAATATATACTTGTCATGACAACATCGACATGGCCATACTAAAATATAAAGGTCAAGGGCACACTGAAGGCATTGTATAGGTTTAATGCTAATTTTTTTCTTCACGAAAACTTAGTCAGGCCAGTTTGTCAAGGTCATTTACCTGGGTCCAAAAAACCTTGTTATATTGACAAATCATTGACAAGCGACACACGTGTTCCGCGGAACACCCATCTAGTATTTATCTGGATTAGAACTTAAAATATTATTGTAATTTTGCAGACGACACTGGAGTAATGGCTAATCCAGGGGAGATAATCTTCTGCAACAAGGACAGGGAGGGTAACTCTACCATGACCTGGTGTTACAGTCATCCAAGAGTTATCTCAAGTATCACATCCACTCCAATTCCCTTCCATGTGACAGGGTACCAGGATGGAGAATCTAAGGTAAGTTGGTGAACAGAAATCAGTGAAATTTAAATTCTTTTATTGCAAGAATAAAGTAAGATGAAATAATTGTGCACAATTGAGTTTTCTTTGTTTTTGTGATTTGAGGGGATTACAGGGTGGGGGAATGTAAAGGTGGAGTGGAGGGTGAGGGGAGGGAAAGATGGTTCCATTTGTCAGTTACACTTTTCCTTTCCAGACCCAACTCTTAAAATGTTCCAAGCTTGCTACTCATATTTAGCTAGTGGTGTGATATACAACTTTCTGGTATCAATATTTTCGGTGTTGTTATGGAACATGTTTTTCTGTAGTTTTGGTTCTGGAGTATAACTTCCAAATTGGTAAAGATTTTTTTATAAATTTCCCCTAAACTTCCAAATTGGTAAAGATATTTGTTTTGTGGTGCATTTTTAGCTCTACTGATCTATGCCGTGGTGCGGCGTCCGTCGTTCGTCCGTCTGTCCGTCCGCTCTAACGAAATGGTACTTAGGTGTCTAGTCAATTAGTGTCATTAGGGTTAGGAGCCAAGTAGTCCCATAAAACATGTCCAATTGTGGGTTTATTTGACTAATTTGGGTTTATGTGACTATCTAGTCACTTAAGACTATAAATGTTAGAATGTCCGTCTGTCTGTAAACTTTTTTTTGTAGCGACTACTCCTCTGAAACTACTAGGCGGATTTTCACGGAACTTCACAGGAATGTTGCTCTTGATGTCTAGTTGATCCTAGCAAAAGTTCAATTCGGCCGAAAATTCAAGATGGCCGCCACAGTTAAAAATAGATTTTTAAAAAACAAGTTTATAGCGACTACTTCTTGAAATCTATAAGTGATATTGATATCGGACTTTTTTCTTCTAATATGATCAGCATGACATGTTGTTGGTCCTTGTCGAAAATCATTTTTATTCAACATTAAACATGGCTGCCATGGCCATCTTTGTTTACATAGAGTTATATAGTAAAATCTTGTAGCGACTACTCCTCTGAAACTACTTGAGGTTACATTGCACCATTGCGTTTGTGCTTCCGTGTGTATAGTCAAATATTGCCTAATAAAAAACGTTTCCCTGCCTTACTAGTGATACAAAATGCATACTTTTGATTGCTTTTTGTTATTATTACCTATAATTCAGCAAAATGATGTATTGTGAACATTGATTAGTGTTTGTTTGAGATATTTAATTATAATTGACATGGAAAGTAAAGTGAAAGTAGAAATGGGGGTAAATCTATCTGTGACGTGTCAAAATAGAACGTGACGTCATTCAACAGATTGGCTTGTTCTTACATGATACATGACCCCCTGTTTTTATTGCAATTCTATATTGGCGGACGCTCGATCGTTTGATTGATATGTGTTTTAACATTTTCTACAGAGAAAAATGCGCATTTTTTATCTCTTGATATACATTCGTCCTATATAAAACAAAGAAGGAAAATCAATGGTGCAATGTAACCTAAAGAGAGCTAAATGGGATAAATCGATCTCTCTTGGATTCGTACTTAAAGTCGAATTTCAGATGAAAACTAGTAAGCAGAGCTCTGAAACAGATACTGCATGTGCTTTTATGTCGGTTTTGAGTATATTTAGTCAGTTTTCGCGTCTAACAGCCGTAATTTCGAGTTTCAGCTTTTTGTGGGTCTTAAAATGGCGTGCCTGGGCTACTTCTTTAAAGGGACACTGTCCGTAAGTAAGCAGATATTGAGCATAACCAAATAACTGTCTGACTTTTATTCAGTGAAATATATACATGAAAACATGAGCATAGACACTAAGAAGTCTGTAGTAATACATTCGTGAGTTTGAAAAAAAAATCTTAAATTATTATTTGTAAATAAAGTGGGACCCACCGTATTTACCTTTTCTGCGACCACGTGACTTCCATTAGCGCATTAGGTTTTCACCATAGTATTTAGTGGGTAATATGTATAGCCAGCTTAGCTCAGTTGGGAGCTAGGTCGACCACTTCGCGTTCACTATTATTACCGCGAGTGTAATTTTAGTTTGGGCTGCGAGTTCAAACGCCCGAAATGGTTTCTCTTTTTTTTTTGTACCGCGACTGAATTCCATCAAACAATCCTGCTTTAATTAGTAAATATTCAGTAATGTTTGGTGTGTAATGTTTGCGAACATAATTAGTGTGTGTTTTATAAGCTAAAAGTTACGGACAGTGTCCCTTTAATTGAAGTTAATTCTTTGGTATGGAAATGTAGGCTGCTGTTTGTGGAACATGTTTTCAAAACTTTATCTTCAAAAAAAAAAAGTTTGGTAGGTTTGCCACCACTAAATCTTTCCCTTACCCCCCAAAAATAGGATATTGTGAACAGTTTTAGAAGGGTTTAACTTGTAAAATATTATTAATATACATAAGAACACTGACTTTGTAGCGTACGGCTATTATCAGTTTTGATTTTAGTAGAATTTGTGGCATGTTTGAGCGTGTATACTCAACTAAAAATAGATAATATGCCACAAATTGATGGAATTTTACTAAGAAAACACGTTTTGGTGTGCAAATCTGAATATTGTACATATGCAAAGTCCTTCTGGTTACTAAAACGCATGTTTTATTGGTGTTTATTAAATTATTTTGATAATTTATCACATTTGTAAAGTATATTGCCAAGAAATGTTATTTCATATGACAATTCAAATAGTGTAAAACTAAAGAAAAAAGTCTTTGAATTTGGTAAATTTCAACTTTTTCTATGCATCTTCAAATGTCCATATCTCGGTCAATGCTTGTTTGATTTGCACAAATTATGCATTTTTGAGCATGATATATAGCTGAGAATATGAAAACTTTACATTTAAAAATTATGAACTTTTTGTGGTTCTCTTTAAGGTTACATTGCACCATTGCATTTGTGCTTCCGTGGTGTATAGTCAAATAATGCCTAATAAAAAACCTTTCCCTGCCTTACTAGTGATACAAAATGCATACTTTTGATTGCTGTTTGTTATTATTACCTATAATTCAGCAAAATGATGTATTGTGAACATTGATTAGTGTTTGTTTGAGATATTTAATTATAATTGACATAGACAGTAAAGCGAAAGTAGAAATGGGGATAAATCTATCAGTGACGTGTCAAAATAGAACATGACGTCATTCAACAGATTGGCTTGTTCTTACATGATACATGACCCCCTGTTTTTATTGCATTTTTATATTGGCGGACGCTCGATCGTTTGCTTGATATATGTTTTAACATTTTCTACGGAGAAAAATGCGCATTTTTAATCTCTTGATATACATTCGTCCTATATAAAACAAAGAAGGAAAATCAATGGTGCAATGTAACCTTGACAGATTTTCATGAAACTTCACAGGAATGTTGATCTAGCTTTCAAAAACATATCAGTAGAGCTTCAAGGTCATTGACCTTTTGTTTTATATTGTTTGGCATTTCCATGGAAACTATTTGTTCAAAGTTGCTGTAATAGTCACTTCCACCATCCAGAGCTATTTTTTGACTTCAATGAGTATTTACTCATCAGATTCAAAATGAATGAGTAACAAGAAACTCGTTCAGAGGAAAAAATGTTTTAAATAGTTCATGCTTTCAAAATGGTCACATTTTAAAAGAAACAACTTTTGATTAAACGAAGTTAAGTAAAAACAAAAGAAACACTGTATGACGTTAATATTAGACACACGCTTGGAACAATTTGCATCATGTAAATATGGAAAAAACTGTTCCACAGGACAATACATACTAATATAATACTCATGATTTTTAAAAGTTATGAGTATCAGTAGTATATATACAATGATACTAACAGTTTTAAAAAACAGATTTTTTTTTGTAAAGAAAGTATGAGTAAAATACTCAGAAAATCGGCTTATCTACAGCTCTGACCATCAGCAGATGGTGGACCCTATGATGTCTACCTAAATACTGAAAAAGATGATAACATTTACTGTTTGTCTTCAATCTTGCCTAAATGGATTATCTCTTGTTGCTCTGGCTTCTGCCAAGTCACTGAGTACTTACTTTGATTCTTTCTAGGCGTTTGTTTGTTTAAAATTTATATAATTATACATGATCATCTTTGTGTTATACCTATACTGCCTGTTACTGCTGCCTAGTTTGTTAGAGGATATAGCCTCCCAGAGATGTCTTTATTTATACTGTCACATTTTAATTGGGATGACAATAGGGTAAGAATGAGGTTTGGTGCACTCTAGAACTTGGTTATAAACCCCAGAGGCTATTTTGCCACTGACTATTCCAAGGCAGTACCCCTAGTGCAGGGGCATTGTACACTGCAATATTCACTTCCATTGCCATATATCCTTTATACAGGTGCAGTATACACTGCAATATTCACTTCCATGACCTTATACCCTTTATACAGGTGCAGTATACACTGCAATATTCACTTCCACGACCTTATACCCTTTATACAGGTGCAGTGTACACTGCAATATTCACTTCCATTGCCATATATCCTTTATACAGGTGCAGTATACACTCCAATATTCACTTCCACAACCTTATACCCTTTATACAGGTGCAGTATACACTGCAATATTCACTTCCATGACCTTATACCCTTTATACAGGTGCAGTATACACTGCAATATTCACTTCCACAACCTTATACCCTTTATACAGGTGCAGTGTACACTGCAATATTCACTTCCATTGCCATATATCCTTTATACAGGTGCAGTATACACTCCAATATTCACTTCCACAACCTTATACCCTTTATACAGGTGCAGTATACACTGCAATATTCACTTCCACAACCTAATACCCTTTATACAGGTGCAGTATACACTGCAATATTCGCTTCCATCACCTTATATCCTTTATACAGGTGCAGTGTACACTGCAATATTCCCTTCCATCTACATATATCCTTTATTCAGGTGCAGTGTACACTGCAATATTCACTTCCATTGCCATATATCCTTTATACAGGTGCAGTATACACTGCAATATTCACTTCCATTGCCATATATCCTTTATACAGGTGCAGTATACACTGCAATATTCACTTCCACGACCTTATACCCTTTATACAGGTGCAGTATACATTGCAATATTCGCTTCCATCACCTTATATCCTTTATACAGGCACAGTGTACACTGCAATATTCACTTCCATTGCCATATATCCTTTATACAGGTGCAGTATACACTGCAATATTCACTTCCATTGCCATATATCCTTTATACAGGTGCAGTATACACTGCAATATTCACTTCCACGACCTTATACCCTTTATACAGGTGCAGTATACACTGCAATATTCACTTCCATCACCTTATATCCTTTATACAGGCACAGTGTACACTGCAATATTCACTTCCACCACCGTATATCCTTTATACAGGCACAGTGTACACTGCAATAGTCACTTCCATCACCTTATATCCTTTATACAGGCACAGTGTACACTACAATATTCACTTCCACAGTGTACACTGCAATATTCACTGCCATCACCTTAGATCCTTTATACAGGCACAGTGTACACTGCAATATTCACATAATATTCTTTATACAGTTGCAGTGCACACTGCAATATTCACTTCCATCACCTTATATCCTTTATACAGGCACAGTGTACACTGCAATATTCACGTCCATCACATAATATCCTTTATACAGGTGCGGTGTACACTGAAATATTCACATAATATTCTTTATACAGTTGCAGTGCACACTGCAATATTCACTTCCATCACCTTATATCCTTTATACTTGTGCAGTGTAGACTGCAATATTCACTTCCACAACCTTATACCCTTTATACAGGTGCAGTATACACTGCAATATTCACTTCCACAACCTAATACCCTTTATACAGGTGCAGTATACACTGCAATATTCGCTTCCATCACCTTATATCCTTTATACAGGTGCAGTGTACACTACAATATTGACTTCCATCACCTTATATCCTTTATACAGGTGCAGTGTACACTGCAATATTCCCTTCCATCTACATATATCCTTTATTCAGGTGCAGTGTACACTGCAATATTCACTTCCATTGCCATATATCCTTTATACAGGTGCAGTATACACTGCAATATTCACTTCCATTGCCATATATCCTTTATACAGGTGCAGTATACACTGCAATATTCACTTCCATCACCTTATATCCTTTATACAGGCACAGTGTACACTGCAATAGTCACTTCCATCACCTTATATCCTTTATACAGGCACAGTGTACACTACAATATTCACTTCCACAGTGTACACTGCAATATTCACTGCCATCACCTTAGATCCTTTATACAGGCACAGTGTACACTGCAATATTCACATAATATTCTTTATACAGTTGCAGTGCACACTGCAATATTCACTTCCATCACCTTATATCCTTTATACAGGCACAGTGTACACTGCAATATTCACGTCCATCACATAATATCCTTTATACAGGTGCAGTGTACACTGAAATATTCACATAATATTCTTTATACAGTTGCAGTGCACACTGCAATATTCACTTCCATCACCTTATATCCTTTATACTTGTGCAGTGTAGACTGCAATATTCACTTCCACAACCTTATACCCTTTATACAGGTGCAGTATACACTGCAATATTCACTTCCACAACCTTATATCCTTTATACAGGTGCAGTATACACTGCAATATTCACTTCCATCACCTTATATCCTTTATACTTGTGCAGTGTAGACTGCAATATTCACTTCCACAACCTTATACCCTTTATACAGGTGCAGTATACACTGCAATATTCACTTCCATTGCCATATATCCTTTATACAGGCACAGTGTACACTGAAATATTCACATAATATTCTTTATACAGTTGCAGTGCACACTGCAATATTCACTTCCATCACCTTATATCCTTTATACTTGTGCAGTGTAGACTGCAATATTCACTTCCACAACCTTATACCCTTTATACAGGTGCAGTATACACTGCAATATTCACTTCCATCACCTTATATCCTTTATACTTGTGCAGTGTAGACTGCAATATTCACTTCCACAACCTTATACCCTTTATACAGGTGCAGTATACACTGCAATATTCACTTCCACAACCTTATATCCTTTATACAGGTGCAGTATACACTGCAATATTCACTTCCATCACCTTATATCCTTTATACTTGTGCAGTGTAGACTGCAATATTCACTTCCACAACCTAATACCCTTTATACAGGTGCAGTATACACTGCAATATTCACTTCCATCACCTTATATCCTTTATACTTGTGCAGTGTAGACTGCAATATTCACTTCCACAACCTTATATTCTTTATACAGGTGCAGTATACACTGCAATATTCACTTCCATCACCTTATATCCTTTATACTTGTGCAGTGTAGACTGCAATATTCACTTCCACAACCTTATATTCTTTATACAGGTGCAGTGTAGACTGCAATATTCACTTCCATCACCTTATATCCTTTATACTTGTGCAGTGTAGACTGCAATATTCACTTCCACAACCTTATATCCTTTATACAGGTGCAGTATACACTGCAATATTCACTTCCATCACCTTATATCCTTTATACTTGTGCAGTGTAGACTGCAATATTCACTTCCATCACCTTATATCCTTTATACTTGTGCAGTGTAGACTGCAATATTCACTTCCACAACCTAATACCCTTTATACAGGTGCAGTATACACTGCAATATTCACTTCCATCACCTTATATCCTTTATACTTGTGCAGTGTAGACTGCAATATTCACTTCCACAACCTTATATTCTTTATACAGGTGCAGTATACACTGCAATATTCACTTCCATCACCTTATATCCTTTATACTTGTGCAGTGTAGACTGCAATATTCACTTCCACAACCTTATATCCTTTATACAGGTGCAGTATACACTGCAATATTCACTTCCATCACCTTATATCCTTTATACTTGTGCAGTGTAGACTGCAATATTCACTTCCACAACCTTATATCCTTTATACAGGTGCAGTATACACTGCAATATTCACTTCCATCACCTTATATCCTTTATACTTGTGCAGTGTAGACTGCAATATTCACTTCCACAACCTAATACCCTTTATACAGGTGCAGTATACACTGCAATATTCACTTCCATCACCTTATATCCTTTATACTTGTGCAGTGTAGACTGCAATATTCACTTCCACAACCTTATATCCTTTATACAGGTGCAGTATACACTGCAATATTCACTTCCATCACCTTATATCCTTTATACTTGTGCAGTGTAGACTGCAATATTCACTTCCACAACCTTATATCCTTTATACAGGTGCAGTATACACTGCAATATTCACTTCCATCACCTTATATCCTTTATACTTGTGCAGTGTAGACTGCAATATTCACTTCCACAACCTTATATCCTTTATACAGGTGCAGTATACACTGCAATATTCACTTCCATCACCTTATATCCTTTATACATGTGCAGTGTAGACTGCAATATTCACTTCCATCACCTTATATCCTTTATACAGGTGCAGTGTACACTGCAATATTGGGAGGTTCTCATCCAACAGTTTGTGGATTATCTTGACCTTGAACTCTCAGAGAATGATGTCACCCGGGCCTGTCTACCGGACATACGTCAACCACACACTGGCGAAGTTGTCGTGTCACAAACATGGAGAATTTCTGTAACTAACACAAACAGGTAACTCAATACTGTCAGCTTGTGATGGATCATGTTTGAAGAATTTGTTAGTTTTACTTTAAATAATGAAGGCAATATTGGTAATCTTAACCTGTAAAGCTTACATGACCAACTACAGTTACTTTCTTTGTTGTTCAAATGAATGTTTGACCCATTCTTCTACATTTTCTCCTCTGCCCCAAACAACAACAACCAGAAAAACACAAAAAAACAACAAATAATGACATGTATTAAAAGCAAACCTTTTACTAAAATCTCAGTTATAACTGTTTTACTAGTTACATTGAAAAAGCATGTTTTCTTTTTGTGTTGCCCGCGTAGCATGGCAGACACTTAGGGGTCACTTTGTCTGTCATCGTCCGTCGTTGTCGTCGTCTGTCGTCCGTTGTCTGTCACACTTTAAGCTGCACCTAAACTTGGCTATAACTTGAAAAGTATTTGACCTATGTCCATAAAACTTTACACACCTCTTCATCTTCACACAAGAAATGTCATTAATCATGACTTTCATTTTGACAGAGTTATGCCCCTTTTCATAAAAAATTAACCTGCAACCTAAGCAAGCTCTTAACTTGCCATAACTTACATTCACAAAACTTCACGCATTCATCCTACCCTAAGGAATGTTGTTACCCATGATCAATAACTCTGACTTTCATTTTTGGCAGAGTTATGCTCCTTTTCATAAAACTTCCACCTGTAACCAAACCAAGCTCATGTAACTTACCATAACTTGAAAAGTATTTGGTCTATGTTCATGAAACTTCACACACATCATCATCTTACTCAAAGAAATGGTGTTACAGATGTCCAATCCTAATTTGCGTAATATTGACATGGTTATACAACTTTATACAGTTATTCTTTATCAATTATTCAATGCTGTTGACATTTCCAATAACTCCGACTTTTATTTTGGTGGAGTTATGGTCCTTATTTGTAAAACATTAACCTGCAGCCTGACTTACCTCATAACTTGAAACAATTTTGACCTATGGTCATGCAACCTTATACAGTTCCTCCTTATGAATTATCCTATGCAGAGTTATGCCTCTTTTCATAAATGTTAACAGTTTACCGGTAAACAAAAATCTGTTACATAATTCATGAAGGATTGCACCCCCTGTTCTCAAACTTTATAGTTAGATTTTACTTGCTGAAATTAGCTCACCGCAGGCGACATAAGTGTTCTGTGGAACACCCTTACAGTTATTAATTGCCGTTTTTTATTTAAGAGAAATTGTGTACACTTGATAATTCCAGTGATGAGATTGTGGTCTTACCTGCCTCACTGGCAGCAGCCATGAAGATTGACTCAATGTTTGTACCAAGTTTGATTCCAACCTTCCAAGTGGGCTGTACCATGGAGTGTGTGGAACTACACTTCAGCAATCACATACACTGTCTCGGAAAAGGTACGGATCTTTGTTTATACATTTGTATGTAAGATGGAATGTTAAATTTAAGGACACTCCAATACAGTTTCATAGTTCATTCGCAGGTATGTAAGATGAGTTGTTACATTTAAAGGCACTGTCTCAGAAAAGATATGTCTCAACAATATTCAAATAAGTTGTGTTTTATTCCATTAACTGCAATGGAATTTTTTTTAATTTCGATCAATGGAATTTAATAAAACGCATGGAAAGAGAAATTTGGAACACAATAAATCCAAAAAATATTGCAGTCTCGGTTTGATTGAGACTGTTCATGAACGGTAGTGAAAAATGCTTGCAACCGTTCATGTTCTATCTAAGCCAGGGGTTGAGCAGAACTCAACATTTGAAATGTCAATAGTATGAAAATTTTAGCCATCCAGAAGATGGTATGCATATGACGGTGAACATGAAACCTTCAGTGTGGTATTTTCATGGTCAGCGGCATATGGTCCCAGTTTGTATAAAAATGATTTACCCTAAATGAGAAAACAATTGACGAAATAAACAAAATGGAATTTAGTTGGGAGCAGAGGTTATGGTTATGACACCTCTTTAAATCGATAAGAATTAGTACTGTAACTAAAATCTTATTCACCTTCAACTTTACCCTCAAACAATTCCTCTTTTTCAGAAACACCAACAAAACTGAGACCCTTCTTTATGAGTAGTTGTTACCCTGCAACAGGAGAGTTTGCTGTCCTGGCTGCTGATAACATCCTGTTGGCTGGCTCCCATCTCAGTGGTAGACAAGTGAGGACTCAAATGCAGGTAGGTAACCAGCTGTCCTGGCTGCTGATAACATCCTGTTGGCTGGCTCCCATCTTAGTGGTAGACAAGTGAGGACTCAAATGCAGGTAGGTAACCAGCTGTCCTGGCTGCTGATAATATGCTGTTGTCTGGCTCCGATCTCAGTGGTAGAGGTAAGTTACATTGCACCTTTGATTTTCCTTCTTTGTTTTATATAGGACGAATGTATATCAAGAGATAAAAAAATGCGCATTTTTCTCCGTAGAAAATTTTAAAACACATACCAATCAAACGATCGAGCGTCCGCCAATATAAAAATGCAACAAAAACAGGGGGTCATGTATCATGTAAGAACAAGCCAATCTGTTGAATGACGTCACGTTCTATTTGGACACGTCACAGATAGATTTACCCCATTTCTACTTTCGCTTTACTGTCTATGTCAATTATAATTAAATATCTCAAACAAACACTAATCAGTGTTCACAATACATCATTTGGCTGAATTATAGGTAATAATAACAAAAAGCAATCAAAAGTATGCATTTTGTATCACTAGTAAGGCAAGAAAACGTTTTTTATTATACACTATACACCACGGAAGCACAAACACAATGGTGCAATGTAACCTAGACAAGTAAGGACTCAAATGCAGGTAGGTAACCAGCTGGTCTGGTTGCTGATAACATCCTGTTGGCTGGCTCCCATCTCAGTAGTAGAGAAGTGAGGATTCAAATGCAGGTAGGTAACCAGCTGTTTTGGCTACTGATAATATCCTGTTGACTGGCTCCCATCTCAGTGGTAGAGAAGTAAGGACTCAGATGCAGGCAGGTAACCATCTATCTTGGCTACTGATAAATTGTTTTTGCTGGCTCCATCTCAGTGGTCAGGATTTGAAATTAAGAACTGCATGATTGTATAGAGCAGTTAGAAATTTAGTCCAGACAGCTAAAAGTTAAAAAAAATGAATATGACGGGCATCCACAATATTTAAGAAAAATATAGTCAAACCTGGTTTAAGAGACCGCTCAGGGGAAAGACCAAAAATGGTCGCTTAATACAGGTGGTCTCTTATTACAGGTTCTAACTTTTGTTCAAATTCTTATGAAACTTTTAGTTAAATATTTACATGTACTTAGTATATACTGTACATGAGTGTACACGTTGATTTTGTGAAGACTGGTAATTAATTGTATTAGCATCAATGAGAAATAAATATTAAAGCTAAATATTAGAAGAAATGGTGGTCGCATATTGATCATAAAAACGGTCTTTTGGCGTAAAATTATGCGGTCGTTGGTCGCGTTAGACAGGTGGTCGTTTATTGCAGTATAAATTAATAGCAAATATCGTCGGGAGGAGCTCAAAGCGGTCACTTACGAGCCATATATGTTCACATCACAATGCTAATATGTAAATTCTACATTCATGTAGTAATATGTTAATTCTCCTTTCACATTTTACAATACTAATATGTAAATTCTACATTCATGTAGTAATATGTTAATTCTCCTTTCACATCACAATGCTGATATGTAAATTCTACATTCATGTAGTAATATGTTTATACCTTTCACATCACATACAATGCTAATATGTAAATTCTACATTCATGTAGTAATATGTCAATTCACCTTTCACATCACAATGCTGATATGTAAATTCTACATTCATGTAGTAATATGTTAATTCACCTTTCACATCACAATGCTGATATATCAATTCTACATTCATGTAGTAATATGTTAATTCACCTTTCACATCACAATGATAATATGTAAGTTCTACATTCATGTAGTAATATGTTAATTCACCTTTCACATCACAATGATAATATGTAAGTTCTACATTCATGTAGTAATATGTTAATTCACCTTTCACATCACAATGATAATATGTAAGTTCTACTTTCATGTAGTAATATGTTAATTCACCTTTCACATTTCACAATGCTAATTTGTAAATTATACGTTCATGTAGTAATACAATTATTCACCTTTCACATTTCACAATGCTAATATGTAAATTCTACATTCATGTAGTAATACATATTCATGTAGCAATACATTAACTCTCCTTTTCACATTTCACAATGCTTATATGTAAATTCTACATCATGTAGTAATATGTTTATTCACCTTTCACATCACAATTCTAATTTGTAAATTCTACATTCATGTAGTAATACATTAATTCTCCTTTCACATTTCACAATGTTAATATGTAAATTCTACATCATGTAGTAATATGTTAATTCTCCTTTCACATTTCACAATGCTTATATGTAAATTCTACATTCATGTAGTTATGCATTAATTCTCCTTTCACATTTCACAATGCTTATATGTAAATTCTACATTCATGTAGTAATATGTTAATTCACCTTTCACATCACAATGCTAGTTTGTAAATTCTACATTCATGTAGTAATACATTAATTCTCCTTTCACATTTCACAATGTTAATATGTAAATTCTACATCATGTAGTAATATGTTAATTCTCCTTTCACATTTCACAATGCTTATATGTAAATTCTACATTCATGTAGTAATACATTAATTCTCCTTTCACATTTCACAATACTAATATGTAAATTCTACATTCATGTAGTAATACATATTCATGTAGTAATACATTAATTCTCCTTTCACATTTCACAATGCTAATATGTAAATTCTACATTCATGTAGTAATACATAAATTCTCCTTTCACATTTTACAATGCTTATATGTAAATTCTACATCATGTAGTAATATGTTAATTCACCTTTCACATCACAATGCTAATTTGTAAATTCTACATTCATGTAGTAATACATTATTCTCCTTTCACATTTCACAATGCTAATATGTAAATTATACATCATGTAGTAATATGTTAATTCTCCTTTCACATTTCACAATGCTAATTTGTGAATTATACGTTCATGTAGTAATACATTAATTCTCCTTTCACATTTCACAATACTAATATGTAAATTCTACATTCATGTAGTAATACATATTCATGTAGTAATACATTAATTCTCCTTTCACATTTCACAATACTAATATGTAAATTCTACATTCATGTAGTAATACATATTCATGTAGTAATACATTAATTCTCCTTTCACATTTCACAATGCTAATATGTAAATTCTACATTCATGTAGTAATACATTAATTCTCCTTTCACATTTTACAATGCTTATATGTAAATTCTACATCATGTAGTAATATGTTAATTCACCTTTCACATCACAATGCTAATTTGTAAATTCTACATTCATGTAGTAATACATTAATTCTCCTTTCACATTTCACAATGCTAATATGTAAATTCTACATCATGTAGTAATATGTTAATTCTCCTTTCACATTTCACAATGCTAATTTGTAAATTATACGTTCATGTAGTAATACATTAATTCTCCTTTCACATTTCACAATACTAATATGTAAATTCTACATTCATGTAGTAATACATATTCATGTAGTAATACATTAATTCTCCTTTCACATTTCACAATGCTAATATGTAAATTCTACATTCATGTAGTAATACATTAATTCTCCTTTCACATTTTACAATGCTTATATGTAAATTCTACATCATGTAGTAATATGTTAATTCACCTTTCACATCACAATGCTATTTTGTAAATTCTACATTCATGTAGTAATACATTAATTCTCCTTTCACATTTCACAATGCTAATATGTAAATTCTACATTCATGTAGTAATACATATTCATGTAGTAATACATTAACTCTCCTTTTCACATTTCACAATGCTTATATTATATGTAAATTCTACATCATGTAGTAATATGTTTATTCACCTTTCACATCACAATTCTAATTTGTAAATTCTACATTCATGTAGTAATACATTAATTCACCTTTCACATCACAATGCTAGTTTGTAAATTCTACATTCATGTAGTTATGCATTAATTCTCCTTTCACATTTCACAATGCTTATATGTAAATTCTACATCATGTAGTAATATGTTTATTCACCTTTCACATCACAATGCTAATTTGTAAATTCTACATTCATGTAGTAATACATTAGGTCACCTTTCACATCACAATGCTAGTTTGTAAATTCTACATTCATGTAGTAATACATTAATTCTCCTTTCACATTTCACAATGTTAATATGTAAATTCTACATTCATGTAGTAATACATTAATTCACCTTTCACATCACAATGCTAGTTTGTAAATTCTACATTCATGTAGTAATACATTAATTCTCCTTTCACATTTCACAATGTTAATATGTAAATTCTACATCATGTAGTAATATGTTAATTCTCCTTTCACATCACAATGCTAATATGTAAATTCTACATTCATGTAGTAATATGTTAATTCTCCTTTCACATTTCACAATGCTTATATGTAAATTCTACATTCATGTAGTAATACATTAATTCTCCTTTCACATTTCACAACGCTAATATGTAAATTCTACATTCATGTAGTAATACATTAATTCTCCTTTCACATTTTACAATGCTTATATGTAAATTCTACATCATGTAGTAATATGTTAAATTCACCTTTCACATCACAATGCTAATTTGTAAATTCTACATTCATGTAGTAATACATTAATTCACCTTTCACATCACAATGCTAATTTGTAAATTCTACATTCATGTAGTTATGCATTAATTTTCCTTTCACATTTCACAATGCTTATATGTAAATTCTACATCATGTAGTAATATGTTAATTCACCTTTCACATTTCATAATGCTAATTTGTAAATTCTACATTTGTAATTCTACATTTACAGTTCACTTGTTAAAATGTAATCTCTACTTCCAGTTTATGTTTCTTATAAATTAAATTGCCATTTAAAGTTTACATGGCTGACATCTAACCTCTTTATTTACAGTTTACGTCGCGGATGATGTTAGATTTATTGGAGTTCAAGACACTTACAATGCAGAGAGTTATGTCCCCTTTTGAAATCAATGGCAGTGCTAGCGTACAACAGTCGTCCAAGGTTTGTTACACATAGTTGTCACTGATTTGTTATGAAATATCAGTAATCAATTATGTATGGAAAAGTATTAATTGATGTTTGTTTGTATGGTGTTTACGTCATTTTCAACACATGTCAGGTTATATATGACAGTCGATTTTTTTTGTGGTGGAGGCAGACTACCCTCTTATTCCTGGGTAGATTTAGTACTGTATACTTCCTGCGATCCATAAGAATCGACACTTCCTCACTTAAGAGTTTAGCTCCCAGTGGGATTCGAACCCGCAGCGGTGTTTTAATGAACTATATTTTGTGTTAAATATATTGCTAAATGACAATGACTATTTGTAATCAATTATTTTTTCTTTAATATTTAATATTTTAAAATTTGGTGTACAATAATCCAGAAAAAAAGATTTTCTGACTCAAAATTGTTTTACAAATTACATATCATCAATCAATTCTTTAGGGAAATTATTAATATCTGAATTGAAAGTTTTAAATATTTGACAGCCTGCCATGGTAGATATAGACGTGACATGTGACCCAGTTACAGTCAAGCTGGGCCAAGGTGTTATACACAATATCACTGCATCCTTACAAGCCTGGAACCAGATACTCACCGGTATGTATTATATATATAGCCATGACATGTGACCCAGTTACAGTCAAGCTGGGTCAAGGTGTTATACACAATATCACTGCATCCTTACAAGCTTGGAACCAGATATTCACCCTTATGTATGAATATATATAGCCGTGACATGTGACCCAGTTAACAGTCAGGCTGGGCCAAGGTATTATTTACAATGTCACTGCATCTGTACAAGCCTGGAACCAGATATTCTCTGGTATGTATGAATATATATAGCCCTGACATGTGACCTAGTTACATTCAAGCTGGGCCAAGGTGTTCTACACAATATCACTGCATCCTTACAAGCCTGAAACCAGATATTCATTGGTATGTATGAATATATATAGCCGTGACGTGACCCAGTTACAGTCAAGCTGGGCCAAGGTGTTATACACAATATCACTGCATCCTTACCAGCCTGGAACCAGATATTCAGTGGTAGGAATATATATAGCTGTGATATGTGACCCAGTTACATTCAAGCTGGGGCCAAGGTATTATGCTCAATGTCAATGCATCTGTACAAGCCTGGAACCAGATATTCTCTGGTATGTATGAATATAAACATACTACGCATATAGTTTGTGAGCTTGTTTTAATCCGGCTGGACCAAGGTATTTGCCAATATATATTAGTGGTTTGACATACTTGATTAGTTGGAGAACCGAATATTTTCCAAGATTGCTTTAACAATCAATCCGGTGAACGTCTCAAACATAAAATCAGTTACTTACTCCTTAACAACATACATCCTCCGTGTAAATATATACTCTGTGTAAATATATCCTCCATGTAAATATATCCTCCGTGTAAATATATCCTCCGTGTAAATATATACTCCGTGTAAATATATCCTCCATGTAAATATATCCTCCCTGTAAATATATCCTCCGTGTAAATATATCCTCCCTGTAAATATATACTCCGTGTAAATATATCCTCCATGTAAATATATCCTCCGTGTAAATATATCCTCCGTGTAAATATATACTCTGTGCAAATATATCCTCCCTGTAAATATATCCTCCGTGTAAATATATACTCCGTGTAAATATATCCTCCATGTAAATATATCCTCCCGGTAAATATATCCTCCGTGTAAATATATCCTCCGTGTAAATATATACTCCGTGTAAATATATCCTCCATGTAAATATATCCTTCCTGTAAATATATCCTCCATGTAAATATATCCTCCGTGTAAATATATACTCCGTGTAAATATATCCTCCATGTAAATATATCCTACCTGTAAATATATCCTCCGTGTAAATATATACTCAGTGTAAATATATCCTCCATTATCCTCCGTGTAAATATATACTCCGTGTAAATATATCCTCCATGTAAATATATCCTCCCTGTAAATATATCCTCCGTGTAAATATATCCTCCGTGTAAATATATACTCCGTGTAAATATATCCTCCATGTAAATATATCCTCCCTGTAAATATATCCTCCGTCTAAATATTTCCTCCGTGTAAATATATACTCTGTGTAAATATATCCTCCATGTAAATATATCCTCCATGTAAATATATCCTCCGTGTAAATATATCCTCCGTGTAAATATATCCTCCCTGTAAATATATCTTCCCTGTAAATATATCCTCCGTGTAAATATATACTCTGTGTAAATATATCTCTCCGTGTAAATATATCCTCCGTGTAAATATATACTCTGTGTAAATATATCCCTCCGTGTAAATATATCCTCCGTGTAAATATATACTCTGTGTAAATATATCCCTCCGTGTAAATATATCCTCCATGTAACTTTATTCCTCCCTGTAAATATATCCCTCCCTCCGTGTAAATATATCCCTCCGTGTAAATATATCCCTCCCTGTAAATATATCCTCCATGTAAATATACTTTGTAAAAAAAGTTTTGGACCATGGCAGTGTTCGAACCCGTACAATGATCGCTGAACCATGACATTCGACCATAACCCTTATCTCAGTTGATAATTCACAATAGATCAACAGTCAACAATAATTTTCGTTTACAATGAAAGTTTGCGAAAAAATAATAATATTTTTATTGGTTACTGGAATGTGTCCGTAACTGTTACTTTTATGGACTTTGCAAGGTTTTTTACAGACCCTTTGTGTGTTCGCGATATTTTTTTAAAATCAAATCTTGTTTGGAATTTAATGTTTCTGGTACCAAATTAACCGGGTAGGTTAGACCTTGGTTACTAAAAAAAGATACTTAAATTCTGTCCACTAGTTTTATTTTTATATGACTTTATATACCCTTGTCCAAAACTTTTTTTACCGAGTATGTATCCTCCCTGTAAATATGTCCTCCATGTAAACATATCTTCCGTGTAAATATATCCCTCCGTGTAAATATATACTCCCTGTAAATATATCCCTCCTTGTAAATATATCCCTCCGTGTAAATATATCCTCCGTGTAAATAATTCCCTCCATGTAAATGTGTAAATATATCCTCCGTGTAAATATATCCTTCCGTGTAACTATATCCATCCATGTAAATATATACCACATGTAAATACATACTGCGTGTAAATATATCCCTCTGTGTAAATAAATCCATCCGTGTAAATATATCCTCCGTGTAAATATATCCCCCGTGTAAATAAATCCTCTGTGTAAATTTATTTCAGACAAGGGTGACAGTGCTGATGAGATTATATTTGGTCACTATGTGATCTGTAATGACACTCAACAACCAATCAGATTTGGGCAGGTTGGCACTGATGAAAATCTTGTTCTTCAGCCGAGAGAAATGCACCAGTATGGTTGGAGGTCTCATAAAATGAAGCAGGTAAGGCCATAAAAAATTAATTACCTGGTTCTCAGGCCCGCCCGCATGTCTTTTTTTGGTGCCGCATTGCCGATTTTATCTCAAAAGTAATAAAATAAAAATTGTAAATGCGCTACCGAAATTTCGAAAAAAAAGTTCCGCATCCAAGTTCGTTCCGGTTTTTACATGCAACTACCTCAGGGGAATCCCCTTGTGGGTAGACTGGTGTGCGGCCGACTATCTGCCGCTCTGCTCGCTAGCTTGTGAGTGTTGCAGTCGTACGGTTACCAATCTAGGAGTCAGACGCTTGAGACGCTTGAAACTAGTAGGTGCTACAGAACAGGCGATTTTTTCAAGCGTCTAATCGACAAAGTCTCACAACAACATGCAATAGTTCATGCGTGATCTAATACAAATATACAGACTTAATTGTGATTGAAAGAAGCAAAAGTCGGGAAGAAATGATAAGGTAATGATCGACAATAGAGATGAGCTGATCCAACTGGTTATTGCACATGTATTTCGAGATATTTTGCATCAATACATGTATTGGAATTAAATTTTGGATAAAAAAAAAATGGCCAGCGTGTCTGTTGACCACTGTAAAATTGTAAAAAAAAATGCGCCCGCCCGCATCTCTTCTCAGAAAAAGTGGCCTGAGAACCAGGTAATTTTTTGTGGCCTAAACGTAAAATCTTGTTGATTTTCGAGAGCCTTGGTTATTCATATATGTAGTTATATTTATAAATAAAGTTTTAGACAGGGTTTTATAATATTAATTCAGCCTTTTTTAAGAGGCATATGCTTATATCTCTGTTTATAGATTCATATTTATTTTTAAACATTCACTGAACTGGACTTACTTTGTTTTATACAATCGCAATTGCTCTGCAATTTTTTCAAGAATTTACTTTTTGTTTGTTTATCATTAAATGTGATAACATAATACAGGATAAGGCTTTTTATTAGTCAATTAGTAAATTCTAGTATAAAATAAATAGAGGATTTTACATTGGTGCCTGTTTAATATTGAATTCCATATTAATTAGGCATAAATGTGAGATTCTATTTATCTCAGAACTACAAAAATTCTACATAACCTACATTTATTAATGAAGCTGCCTATATTTCTTGCTTCGGTCTTGTCTGTACCACAACGAGTAGTCTGAACTGTCTCATCCATTTCCGTAATCTCGTACTGGTTTTGGCAATCGCCGAGGCACACAGAGCTGACTGGGAAAGACCGAACGATGATTCGACCTTCATTTGCATATGTATTACACTAGTGTATAAGGATAATTATAATGGCTTTATTACACTTCCTTGCTGCAAGTAATTTGATAAACTACATTTTATCATGGCCAGGAGCTGCACGTGTGTCTGGATGGCACGATATGGAAGTGGTGTGACCCGCTGGACATCAACAAAGCTGTTACCATGGTGAGGAATGTCAAGTCACCAGAACAACATTACACGATCATCGTCACTGTAAAACGGCTGTCTAATGTTCAGAACCAGGTATGACAATATGTGATAGTGTTTGACCAGAAACAATAACATATCTTTGATTGTGTTTGCTCAGAAGTAATAACATACCTTTGATAGTGTTTGTTCAGAAACAATAACATACCTTTGATAGTGTTTGTTCAGAAGTAATAACATACCTTTGATAGTGTTTGCTCAGAAGTAATAACATACCTTTGATAGTGTTTGTTCAGAAGCAATAACATACCTTTGATAGTGTTTGTTTAGAAGCAATAACATACCTTTGATTGTGTGTGCTCAGAAGTAATAACATACCTTTGATAGTGTTTGTTCAGAAACAATAACATACCTTTGATAGTGTTTATTCTGAAGCAATAACATACCTTTGATAGTGTTTGCTCAGAAGTAATAACATACCTTTGATAATGTTTGTTCAGAAGCAATAACATACCTTTGATAGTGTTTGTTCAGAAGCAATAACATACCTTTGATAATGTTTGTTCAGAAGTAATAACATACCTTTGATAGTGTTTGCTCAGAAACAATAACATACCTTTGATAGTGTTTATTCTGAAGCAATAACATACCTTTGATAATGTTTGTTCAGAAGTAATAACATACCTTTGATAGTGTTTGTTCAGAAGTAATAACATACCTTTGATAGTGTTTGTTCAGAAACAATAACATACCTTTGATAGTGTTTATTCTGAAGCAATAACATACCTTTGATAATGTTTGTTCAGAAGTAATAACATACCTTTGATAGTGTTTGTTCAGAAACAATAACATACCTTTGATAGTGTTTGTTCAGAAGCAATAACATACCTTTGATAATATTGTTCAGAAGTAATAACATACCTTTGATAGTGTTTGTTCAGAAACAATAACATACCTTTGATAATGTTTGTTCAGAAGTAATAACATACCTTTGATAGTGTTTGTTCAGAAACAATAACATACCTTTGATAGTGTTTATTCTGAAGCAATAACATACCTTTGATAGTGTTTGCTCAGAAGTAATAACATACCTTTGATAATGTTTGTTCAGAAGCAATAACATACCTTTGATAGTGTTTGTTCAGAAGTAATAACATACCTTTGATAGTGTTTGTTCAGAAGCAATAACATACCTTTGATAATGTTTGTTCAGAAGTAATAACATATCTTTGATAGTGTTTGTTCAGAAACAATAACATACCTTTGATAGTGTTTATTCTGAAGCAATAACATACCTTTGATAGTGTTTGCTCAGAAGTAATAACATACCTTTGATAATGTTTGTTCAGAAGCAATAACATACCTTTGATAGTGTTTGTTCAGAAGTAATAACATACCTTTGATAGTGTTTGTTTAGAAGCAATAACATACCTTTGATTGTGTGTGCTCAGAAGTAATAACATACCTTTGATAGTGTTTACTCAGAAGTAATAACATACCTTTGATAGTGTTTGTTTAGAAGCAATAACATACCTTTGATAGTGTTTGCTCAGAAGTAATAACATACCTTTGATAGTGTTTGCTCAGAAGAAATAACATACCTTTGATTGTGTTTACTCAGAAGTAATAACATACCTTTGATTGTGTTTGTTCAGAAGCAATAACATACCCTTGATAGTGTTTGTTTAGAAGCAATAACATACCTTTGATAGTGTTTGCTCAGAAGTAATAACATACCTTTGATAGTGTTTGCTCAGAAGAAATAACATACCTTTGATAGTGTTTGTTTAGAAGCAATAACATACCTTTGATAGTGTTTGCTCAGAAGTAATAACATACCTTTGATTTTGTTTGTTCAGAAGCAATAACATACCTTTGATTGTGTTTTTTCAGAAGCAATAACATATCTTTGATTGTGTTTGCTCAGAAGTAATAACATACCTTTGATAGTGTTTGTTCAGAAGCAATAACATACCTTTGATTGTGTTTGTTCAGAAGCAAAAACATACCTTTGATAGTGTTTGCTCAGAAGTAATAACATACCTTTGATAATGTTTGTTCAGAAGCAATAACATACCTTTGATAGTATTTGCTCAGAAGCAATAACATACCTTTGATAGTATTTGCTCAGAAGCAATAACATACCTTTGATAGTGTTTGTTCAGAAGCAATAACATACCTTTGATTGTGTTTGTTTAGAAGCAATAACATACCTTTGATTGTGTTTGTTTAGAAGCAATAACATACCTTTGATAGTGTTTGCTCAGAAGTAATAACACCTTTGATAGTGTTTGTTCAGAAACAATAACATACCCTTGCTAGTATTTGCTCAGAAGCAATAACATACCTTTGATAGTGTTTGTTCAGAAGCAATAACATACCTTTGATTGTGTTTGTTCAAAAGCAATAACATACCTTTGATTTTGTTTGTTCAGAAGCAATAACATACCTTTGATAGTATTTGCTCAGAAGCAATAACATACCTTTGATAGTGTTTGCTCAGAAGCAATAACATACCTTTGATAGTGTTTGCTCAGAAGCAATAACATACCTTTGATAGTGTTTGTTCAGAAGCAATAACATACCTTTGATAGTGTTTGCTCAGAAGCAATAACATACCTTTGATAGTGTTTGCTCAGAAGTAATAACATACCTTTGATAGTGTTTGTTCAGAAGCAATAACATACCTTTGATACGTTTAAGCATATCTGGTTAGTTATCATGTACAGTTTCATACTGGAGAAGTTTTCATGTCAACTCTGTATTACAGATTATTGGATGAAATTATGAAGTGGAACATGACAACCTTTTGCGTATAATTTTAGATTTGTTTGACTGTACCTTTACTGTGTCTTCAATCGAAATATGTTGTTTTATACTTGGTATTGATACCTCAGCACAACAACTTTACCTTTTCATTTACAGGTTATCATATCTGGCCAATTGACCGTCTGCAACCGCTTATCACAACATCTAGAGGTCAAGGTCATAACTAACAATGAAGATCACGAGTATCAAGCTGTCGTTGGGTCTGAACAAACCATACCTTCCTATATACTCCAGCCACAAGACATCCTTGGGGTGAAATTCCGTCCAATGGGTACAAAAGGGCTGTGGTCAAAAGATGTGTATGTTGCAGGGACCAACCTAAAGGAGACCAACCTTGTAAAGGTATATCTAACTTCAGTGTTTTCAGAGAATATATATCAATCGGACTGTTTCCTGTGATAGTTTAAGACTGGTTCCCATAAATGAAGAGAATGTATACATATAAATATCTTGATATGTCATACGTCATGGCTGGTTCCCATGTATAAAGAGGATGTATAAATATAAATATCTTGTTGTGCCATAGTCGATGGCTGGTTCTCGTGTATGTGTATGCAAACAAATTATACATATAAATCAGAATTGTCGTGACAGGTTATTGGTCTTAACAGTCTGGGGAAAGCAAAATTTCACAACATTATGACATGTTCCATTCCATTTTGACATGTTACACTCCATTTAAATTTATGACATGTTACACATTACACTCCATTATGATATGTTACACATTATACACCACAATGACATATAACACTCCATTTTGACATGTAACACATTAAACTCCATTATGACATGTTACACATTACACACCACTATGACATATAACACTCCATTTAGACTTGTTAACATTACACACCATTATGACATATTACACATTACACACCATTATGACATGTTACACATTACAGTCCATTATGACATGTTACACATTATACTCCATTATGACATGTTACACATTACACACCAGTATGACATGTTACACATTACACTCCATTATGACATGTTACACATTACACTCCATTATGACATGTTACACATTACACTCCATTATGACATGTTACACATTACACTCCATTATGACATGTTACACATTACACACCATTATGACATGTTACACATTGCACACCATTATGACATGTTACACATAACACTCCATTATGACATGTTACACATTATACTCCATTACGACATGTTACACATTACACTCCATTACGACATGTTACACATTACACTCCATTATGACATGTTACACATTACACTCCATTATGACATGTTACACATTACACTCCATTATGACATGTTACACATTACACTCCATTACGACATGTTACACATTACACTCCATTACGACATGTTACACATTACACACCAGTATGACATGTTACACATTACACTCCATTATGACATGTTACACATTACACTCCATTATGACATGTTACACATTACACTCCATTATGACATGTTACACATTACACTTCATTATGACATGTTACACATTACACTCCATTATGACATGTGACACATTACACTCCATTATGATATGTGACACATTACACTCCATTATGACATGTTACACATTACACTCCATTATGACATGTTACACATTACACTCTATTATGACATACCTTCTTGCCACTCACCGTTGCAGGTTCGAATCCCACAGGGAGCTCTACTTGTATGTGAGGAAGTGTTGATTCTTACAGATGGCGGGAGGTGTACAGTACTGGTTCTACCCAGAAAAAGTGGGTGGTCTGCCTCCACCACACAAAAAATTGAACGTCATATATAACCTTACTTGTGTTGAAAATGATGTAAAACACCGTACAAACAAACCATTATGACATGACACATTACACTCCATTATAACATGATCACCCTGGCTGAGAACTCTTCCTTCCATGTTTTATGGTATGCCATGTTCTGTTTTAGAATACCCTTGTACAGAACTCATCCTTCCATGTTTTATGGTATGCCATGTTCTGTTTTAGACACCCTGGCTGAGAACTCATCCGTCCATGTTTTATGGTATGCCATGTTCTGTTTTAGACACCCTGGCTGAGAACTCATCCGTCCATGTTTTATGGTATGCCATGTTCTGTCTTAGATCACCCTGGCTGAGAACTCATCCGTCCATGTTTTATGGTATGCCATGTTCTGTTATAGATCACCCTGGCGGAGAACTCATCCTTCCATGTTTTATGGTATGCCATGTTCTGTTTTAGATCACCCTGGCAGAGAACTCATCCGTCCATGTTTTATGGTATTTAGATCAACCTGGCAGAGAACTCATCCGTCCATATTTTATGGTATGCCATGTTCTGTTTTAGATCACCCTGGCAGAGAACTCATCCGTCCATGTTTTATGGTATGCCATGTTCTGTTATAGATCACCCAGGCAGAGAACTCATCCGTCCATGTTTTATGGTATGCCATGTTCTGTTTTAGATCACCCAGGCAGAGAACTCATCCGTCCATGTTTTATGGTATGTCATGTTCTGTTTTAGATCACCCAGGCAGAGAACTCATCCGTCCATGTTTTATGGTATTACCATGTTCTGTTTTAGATCACCCTGGTACAGAACTCATCCGTCCATGTTTTATGGTATGCCATGTTCTGTTTTAGATCACCCAGGCAGAGAACTCATCCGTCCATGTTTTATGGTATGCCATGTTCTGTTTTAGATCACCCTGGCTGAGAACTCATCCATCCATGTTTCATGGTATGTCATGTTCTGTTTAAGATCACCCTGGCTGAGAACTCATCCTTCCATGTTTTATGGTATGCCATGTTCTGTTTTAGATCACCCTGGCTGAGAACTCATCCGTCCATGTTTTATGGTATGCCTTGTTCTGTTTTAGATCACCCTGGCTGAGAACTCATCCGTCCATGTTTTATGGTATGCCATGTTCTGTTATATAGATCACCCTGGCAGAGAACTCATCCGTCCATGTTTTTTGGTATGCCATGTTCTGTTATAGATCACCCTGGCAGAGAACTCGTCCTTCCATGTTTTTTGGTATGCCATGTTCTGTTTTAGATCACCCAGGCAGAGAACTCATCCGTCCATGTTTTTTGGTATGCCATGTTCTGTTTTAGATCACCCAGGCAGAGAACTCATCTGTCCATGTTTTATGGTATGCCATGTTCTGTTTTAGATCACCCTGGCTGAGAACTCATCCATCCATGTTTCATGGTATGTCATGTTCTGTTTAAGATCACCCTGGCTGAGAACTCATCCTTCCATGTTTTATGGTATGCCATGTTCTGTTTTAGATCACCCTGGCTGAGAACTCATCCGTCCATGTTTTATGGTATGCCAAGTTCTGTTTTAGATCACCCTGGCTGAGAACTCATCCGTCCATGTTTTTTGGTATGCCATGTTCTGTTATATAGATCACCCTGGCAGAGAACGCATCCGTCCATGTTTTATGGTATGCCATGTTCTGTTATAGATCACCCTGGCTGAAAACTCATCCTTCCATGTTTTATGGTATGCCATGTTCTGTTTTAGATCACCCTGGCTGAGAACTCGTCCTTCCATGTTTTATGGCATGCTGTGTTCTGTTTTACATCACCCTGGCTGAGAACTCTTCCTTCCATGTTTTATGGTATGCCATGTTCTGTTTTAGATCACCCTGGCAGAAAACTCTTCCTTCCATCTTTTAAGGTATTTTATGTTCTGTATTAGAATACCCTTGTACAGAACTCATCCTCCCATGTTTTATGGTATGCCATGTTCTGTTTTAGATCATCCTGGCACAAAACTCATCCGTCCATGTTTTATGGTATGCCATGTTCTGTTTTAGATCACCCTGCTACAGAACTCATCCTTCCATCTTTTTATGGTATTACCATGTTCTGTTTTAGATCACCCTGGTACAGAACGCATCCGTCCATGTTTTATGGTATGCCATGTTCTGTTTTAGATCGCCCTGCTTCAGAACTCATCCTTCCATCTTTTTATGGTATTACCATGTTCTGTTTTAGATTACCCTGGTACAGAACTCATCCTTCCATGTTTTATGGTATGCCATGTTCCGTTTTAGATCACCCTGGCTGAGAACTCATCCGTCCATGTGTTATGGTATTACCATGTTCTGTTTTAGATCACACTGGCTGAGAACTCGTCCTTCCATGTCTGGTGTCAAGTGTTTACACAGAAAATTAAAACAACAGTGCAGATAGTCGTAAGTGGACATCTCTATCTTCTGTTCCTCTATAGCATAATAAATCTGTATAACACAATGTGACGCCATATGCAGCTTGTACAATTCACAATGAATGACACATGTATGGTCCGGATGTGGGAGGAAATTGATGAGCAGGAATAAAACACTGCAGTTCTACTAAGAAACCTTATAACATCTCATATACTATACCAGTTGTTAACAGTGAAGCTCATTTAAATTTTAACACACATTTATATGGTACATTAATAAAAAACAAAACCACTAACAGCACTTCATTTTAGTGAAGAAAACTTTTATGACATGTTTTATTTAATGTTTTTTTATTAGATCACCTCAGCCGAAGGCTCAAGATGATCTATTGGGATCACACTTCGTCCGTCTGTCGTTAACTTTTACTTCAAACAACATCCCCTCGGAAATCGGTTGGCCAATTTTGACCAGATTTCACGGATGATACAGATGGACAGATTTCGACAGATTTCGACAGTTTTTCCTCTTTACTTTTTTTTTTTAAATTGTTAGCATGGTGTCGTGGATTTAAAGAAACTAACCTTCCGAATAACGGCAAAATTACACTACATAACCATTTATCAAAACTCTATCCAGGCGTTCAGGTCCTATAATAATGTATATGTGCCGATTAAAAGTATAGGTTTATTCACAGTTCCTTAAAATACCAGTGATTGAATAAGCATAAAATGAATTATGAGTTGGTAACTCTTAATTCGACACTCCAGTTTATGGGTTTGGCCTGGCTGGTTAAAGCCATTTATATTGCGTCTATAGAGTTTGGATTCTGAAAATAACTTAAATTCTGCTCAGATAAGATGCACATATTAACATTGATTCTTCTGTTTACAGGTTGTGGTGTGCCCGCTGTACTCATTGAGGTCCCATTTACCCCACCCACTGTATGTAAACATTGACACGAGCAAGTTAAACATCCACCAGCAGATAGAGGCCCCGGGGAGGGGCAGGGATCTACAGTTGTTGTGTGCAGGCGGCGATATTCACCATTCTTTGACATTCCAGTTCAGGTATGGTCAGGAGTCGTAAATGATACCTATGCCCATATTAAGGCATATCACCTCTTGATAATCTAATAAGGAGCTTTAACTGTGAATTGTCAGTATGTTTAAACTACTTGTATGGTTGATTTATTTATTCTTTTCCTGTAATAGTTTTTCAAATCTTACACTAAATCTTTTATTTTTTTACACAAACTCGGTAATATTTTCCACCACCATTGCTTTATTTTATACCAAATTTTTTATATTATTCACAATATGTCATATTTTGCACCAACGGTGTTGTATTTTGCTGCAAATCTGTTTTGTTTTTACACTAAATCTGTCTTAATTTACACGATCTCCACTGTTAACAGTTATTACATGTATTCGCACAGTCCTACATCTGGCAAGTCCAATACAGGGGTGACGTTATCTACGGGCCTGATTGACCAACTAGAGAGGTCGCCCGTCCCAGACATCCAGTCTGCAGACGTTCACAGAGACTGGAGACAACATTCCTGGTTTGAATGGCCGTATGCACAGGAGGTCAAGATAGAGTAAGTTTTGGGGAATGCAATCCTCTGTCCTAATTTACAAGCTTGTCAATGTCAACCTAATTTGATCACAATAGTTTCACAACTGGTGCTGCTGCTTATTTTAGTGTTTCATGAAAATTGTAGCATTCCATAGCAGGGCTTTTTTAACCTATTTAAGTGGGGCCAAAATTCCACCTCTTCCAATGCAAAAACCTCTACTTTCCCAATTCTGGGTAAAAAAATAATCCCAATCTGAAAAAAAAGTAAGTTAGAAAGTGACGTTCCATTGTTTGTTTATATGTTAAAATCATTGCTAAATTTGCTAAATTCAAAACCTGATTGGTATAATACTTACAGCAAACATTTTAATAAAAGTTTTCTCTTAAAAAACATTCCCCTAAATAGCGAAAATCACACGCTTTTTTCCCCAATTTTGACAATCTCAAGCTTCTTTTTCCCAAAATCAGCTGGTCTAGGCCTTTTCCCAATTTTCTCGAAAAAAGCCCTGCATAGATGAGTGAAATGGACAAATTCAATAGTAAAAACATTTTTAAGTAAAAAATATAAGCATCTATAAACTAGAGGACGGCTGTAGATAATATAAGCAAATGTTTCTAACACTTCATATAACTTTGTATTTACATCAGTGAGACACCATTATTGATGGACAAACAGCGCCTAACCATTCCTGAACTTGAGATGTGTTGTAAATATAAGCAAATGTATTTAACACTTAAATCAGTCTAAATTATAACCTGTGTTACCTGTGTTCCTACATCAGCGAGACACCATTACCCACAGACAAACAGCACCTCACCATTCCTGAACTTGAGATGGGAAGTCAGCCTACCATCGACCTCAACATCAGTCTGTCTGAGCTGTGGCCCGGATGTCCTACAGTCCTCGTCGATGTCACCCCTGCCTACCTGGTCAACAATATGTCTGACCTTGACCTCATCATCATGGGAACGGAGGATGTGACCTTTGACCTACCCAAGGGGCAAACACTCTGTCCACCAAAACTGGAGGTATGTTGTGTGTGTATACATATCCGGTAGAAGATCAACTAATTAACAATGAGGCAAATATCATACATTTATCAAGTACATGTACATGTGCATGAAGTAAAAACATACATTTTTTAATCAACAATAAATAGATAAACAGCTCTCAAAAACTTCTAATATTTGTTGATATATTTAGATCAGTACCACCGTACAATAAATTTATTTGAAACAATTTGAAATCCAACATAATTTCAAAACAATGTTTCTGTATTCAACTCAATCTCACCTGGGGTTTGTAACAATAATTGTGTTAATTCAAGGGACCTTTATTTGAATATATTTGAGAAAAAAGAACGCATTCCATTTATTGTGAGGCATAGTATATTGACCTCACTTGACCTTTCCACACTGCCTTGCAGGGATCATTCCATGTTGGAGCTATAATTGGGGATGGCAGCTACATGTCTGCTTCCATACCTGTTTCTGATGAAGAACTGGGTGCACAGCGATACAGGAATGACGTGGGCAAGACCCTCTACCTGGACTCGTTTGTCCACATGCCCGTGTTTGCAGACATAGATGGACAAACTCAGGTATGCCATACTATTATGACTACTAAAATGGATAGGAAGTGCCCTTTACAAATAATACATTGAGTTACAGTGATCAAGGCTGGCATACACCACACACAGGGTAAGTTACAGTGATCAAAGCTGGCATACACCACACACATGGTAAGTTACAGTGATCAAGGCTGGCATACACCACACACAGGGTAAGTTACAGTGATCAAGGCTGGCATACACCACACACATGGTAAGTTACAGTGATCAAGGCTGACATATACCACACACATGGTAAGTTACATGATCAAGGCTGGCATACACCACACACAGGGTAAGTTACAGTGATCCATGCTGGCATACACCACACACAGGGTAAGTTACAGTGATCAAGGCTGGCATACACCACACACAAGGTAAGTTACAGTGATCAAGGCTGGCATACACCACACACAGGGTAAGTTACAGTGATCAAGGCTGGCATACACCACACACAGGGTAAGTTACAGTGATCAAGGCTGCATACACCACACACAAGGTAAGTTACAGTGATCAAGGCTGGCATACACCACACATGAGGTAAGTTACACTGATCAAGGCTGACATAAACCACACACAGGGTAAGTTACACTGATCAAGGCTGGCATACACCACACACAGGGTAAATTACAGTGATCAAGGCTGGCATACACCACACACACGGTAAGTTACAGTGATCAAGGCGGGCATACACCACACACAGGGTAAGTTACAGTGATCAAGGCTGGCATACACCACACACAGGGTAAGTTACAGTGATCAAGTCTGGCATACACCACACACAGGGTAAGTTACAGTGATCAAGGCTGGCATACACCACACACGAGGTAAGTTACAGTGATCAAGGCTGGCATACACCACACACAGGGTAATTTACAGTGATCAAGGCTGGCATACACCACACACGAGGTAAGTTAAAGTGATCAAGGCTGGCATACACCACACAAAGGGTAAGTGTCAGACCCCAGACTAACTTCTCCATAGATCTAAAAATCATAAATTGTAATATAAAACAAATAAGTTGCATGTGAATCATTTACCGTAGTCGAGACCTTTGACATTTTTAGCAAGATTGCATAGCAAATCCAGGCTTATAGTTTGGCGATTTCCGTCTGTCTGTCCGTCTGTCTGTATGTACGTCCGTCTACGCGTTTTGACATTTTTAGTTAAAGTTTTTGGTTAAAGTATTTTTTTCCCCTCAATTTCTCAAAAGTGAATTTTCGAAAAGTTTCGAAACTTGGCATGCATGTTCAGTAGCATTACACAATGTTATATGACAAGAATCATAACCCTGTCATGTATTTTACCTGAATTAATCCCCTTTTTATTTAGATTTTTCAGTTAAAAAGTTGAATTCGCAATCCGGCGTTCACGCCACTGTTGGTGTTTCACTTGTATTTTCTGTTTATCTGTCCTCTCGATATATCTTGTCTGTTCTGTGGTGGTGGCTAAGTCGCCTTGCACGCGGGAGGTTGTGGGTTTAATCCCCTGGCAGTAGCTCCCTTGTTTGACATTCTGCATATAATGGGTTGTGCTAAGAGTGGTCAGCTGGTGTCAGTATAATAAGACTTGGTAGGGATCATGTCATGTGTCTACGGCATGGTATTCCACTGTGTCAGGACTATGACATGGTATTCAACTGTGTCAGCATTACGATGGCGTGGCCTTCCACTATGTCAGCACTATGGCATGGTATTTCACTGTGTGAGCACTATGGTGTGGTATTCCACTGTGTCAGCTCTACGATGGCATGGTATTCCACTGTGTCAACACTATGATGACATGGTATTCCACTGTGTCAGTACTACGGCATGGTATTCCACTGTGTCAGCACTACCGCATGGTATTCCACTGTGTTGGCACTACGGCGTGGTATTCCACTGTGTCAGCCCTATGGCATGGTATTCCACTGTGTCAGCACTATGATGACATGGTATTCCACTGTGTTGGCACTATGATGGCATGGTATTCCACTGTGTTGGCACTATGATGACATGGTATTCCACTGTGTTGGCACTATGATGACATGGTATTCCACTGTGTTGGCACTATGATGGCATGGTATTCCACTGTGTCAGCACTATGGCATGGTATTCAACTGTGTCGGCACTTTGGCATGGTATTCCACTGTGTCAGCACTATGATGGCATGGTATTCCACTGTGTCAGCACTATGTCATGGTATTCCACTGTGTCAGTACTATGGTGTGGTATTCCACAGTGTCATCACTATGATGGCATGGTATTCCACTGTGTCAGCACTATGTTGGCGTGGTATTCCACTGTGTCAGCAATATGATGTCATGATATTCCACTTTTTCAGCACTATGGCATGGTATTCCACTGTGTGAGCACTATGGTGTGGTATTCCACCGTGTCATGACTATGATGGCATAGTATTCCAATGTGTCAGCTCTATGATGGCATGGTATTCCACTGTGTCAGCACTATGGCATGGTATTCCACTGTGTCAGCACTTTGGCATGGTATTCCACTGTGTCAACACTATGATGACATGGTATTCCACTGTGTCAACACTACAGTGTGATAGTCCACTGTGTCAGCACTACGATGGCGTGGTATTCCTCAGTGTCAGGACTATGGCAGTGTCAGGACTATGGCATTACGATGGCGTGGCCTTCCACTATATCAGCACTATGGCGTGGTATCCCACTGTGTCAGCACTTTGGCATGGTATCCCACTGTGTCAGCACTATGATGACACGGTATTCCACTGTGTCAGTACTACGGCATGGTATTCCACTGTGTCAGCACTACGGCATGGTATTCCACTGTGTTGGCACTATGGTGTGGTATTCCACTGTGTCAGCCCTATGGCATGGTATTCCACTCTGTCAACACTATGATGGCATGGTATTCCACTGTGTTGGCACTATGATGGCATGGTATTCCACTGTGTCGGCACTACGGCATGGTATTCCACTGTGTCGGCACTACGGCGTGGTATTCCACTGTGTCAGCACTATGGCATGGTATTACACTGTGTCAACACTATGATGGCATTGGATTCCACTGTGTCAGCACTACGATGGCATGGTATTCCACTGTGTCAGCACTACGGCATGGTATTCCACTTTGTCAACACTATGATGGCATGGTATTCCACTGTGTCTGCATTACAATGGCATGGTATTCCACTGTGTCAGCACTATGGCATGGTATTCAACTGTGTCGGCACTTCGGCATGGTATTCCACTGTGTCGGCACTACGGCATGGTATTCCACTGTGTCAACACTATGATGGCATGGTATTCCACTGTGTCAGCATTACAGTGGCATGGTATTCCACTCTGTCAGCACTATGGCATGGTATTCCACTGTGTCGGCACTACGGCGTGGTATTCCACTGTGTCAGCACTATGATGGCATGGTATTCCACTGTGTCAGCACTATGTCATGGTATTCCACTGTGTCAGTACTATGGTGTGGTATTCCACAGTGTCATCACTATGATGGCATGGTATTCCACTGTGTCAGCACTATGTTGGCGTGGTATTCCACTGTGTCAGCAATATGATGTCATGATATTCCACTTTTTCAGCACTATGGCATGGTATTCCACAGTGTCAGCACTATGGCGTGGTATATCACTGTGTCGGCACTACGGCGTGGTATTCCACTGTGTCAGCACTATGATGGCATGGTATTCCACTGTGTCATCACTATGTCATGGTATTCCACTGTCACAGTGTCAGTACTATGGTGTGGTATTCCACAGTGTCATCACTATGATGGCATGGTATTCCACTGTGTCAGCACTATGTTGGCGTGGTATTCCACTGTGTCAGCAATATGATGTCATGATATTCCACTTTTTCAGCACTATGGCATGGTATTCCACTGTGTGAGCACTATGGTGTGGTATTCCACCGTGTCATGACTATGATGGCATAGTATTCCAATGTGTCAGCTCTATGATGGCATGGTATTCCACTGTGTCAGCACTATGGCGTGGTATTCCACTGTGTCAGCACTATGGCATGGTATTCCACTGTGTCAACACTATGATGGCATGGTATTCCACTATGTCAGCACTATGGCGTGGTATTCCACTGTGTCAGCACTATGGCATGGTATTCCACTGTGTCAACACTATGATGGCATGGTATTCCACTATGTCAGCACTATGGCGTGGTATTCCACTGTGTCAACACTATGATGGTATGGTATTCCACTGTGTCAGCTCTATGATGGCATGGTATTCCACTGTGTCAGCACTACGGCATGGTATTCCAATGTGTCAGCTCTATGATGGTATGGTATTCCACTGTGTCAGCACTATGGCATGGTATTCCACTGTGTCAGCACTATGGTATGGTATTCCACTGTGTCAGCACTATGTCATGGTATTCCACTGTGTCAGTACTATGGTGTGGTATTCCACAGTGTCATCACTATGATGGCATGGTATTCCACTGTGTCAGCACTATATTGGCGTGGTATTCCACTGTGTCAGCAATATGATGTCATGATATTCCACTTTTTCAGCACTATGGCATGGTATTCCACTGTGTGAGCACTATGGTGTGGTATTCCACCGTGTCATGACTATGATGGCATGGTATTCCACTGTGTCAGCACTGTGGCATGGTATTCCACTGTGTCAGCACTATGGTGTGGTATTCCACAGTGTCATCACTATGATGGCATGGTATTCCACTGTGTCATCACTATGATGGCATGGTATTCCACTGTGTCAGCACTATGATGGCATGGTATTCAACTGTATCATAACTATGATGGCATGGTATTCCACTGTGTCAGCACTATGATGGCATGGTATTCCACAGTGTCATCACTATGATGGCATGGTATTCCACTGTGTCATCACTATGATGGCATGGTATTCCACTGTGTCAGCACTATGATGGCATGGTATTCCACTGTGTCAGCACTATGATGGCATGGTATTCCACAGTGTCATCACTATGATGGCATGGTATTCCACTGTGTCATCACTATGATGGCATGGTATTCCACTGTGTCAGCACTATGATGGCATGGTATTCCACTGTGTAAGCACTATGATGTCATGGTATTCCACTGTGATGGCATGGTATTCCACTATATCAGCACTACAGCGTGGTATTCCACTGTGTCAGCACTACGATGGCATGGTATTCCACTGTGATGGCATGGTATTCCACTATATCAGCACTACAGCATGGTATTCCACTACGTCAGCACTATGATGGCATGGTATTCCACTATATCAGCACTACGGCATGGTATTCGACTATGTCAGCACTATGATGGTGTGGCCTTCCACTATTTCATCACTATGGCATGGTATTCCACTGTGTCAGCACTATGGCATGGTATTCCACTGTGTGAGCACTATGGTGTGGTATTCCACCGTGTCATGACTATGATGGTATGGTATTCCACTGTGTCAGCACTACGGCGTGGTATTCCACTGTGTCAGCACTATGATGGCATGGTATTCCACTGTGTAAGCACTATGATGTCATGGTATTCCACTGTGATGGCATGGTATTCCACTATATCAGCACTACAGCGTGGTATTCCACTGTGTCAGCACTACGATGGCATGGTATTCCACTGTGATGGCATGGTATTCCACTATATCAGCACTACAGCATGGTATTCCACTACGTCAGCACTATGATGGCATGGTATTCCACTATATCAGCACTACGGCATGGTATTCGACTATGTCAGCACTATGATGGTGTGGCCTTCCACTATTTCATCACTATGGCATGGTATTCCACTGTGTCAGCACTATGGCATGGTATTCCACTGTGTGAGCACTATGGTGTGGTATTCCACCGTGTCATGACTATGATGGCATGGTATTCCACTGTGTCAGCACTGTGGCATGATATTCCGCTGTGTCAGCACTATGGTGTGGTATTCCACAGTGTCATCACTATGATGGCATGGTATTCCACTGTGTCAGCACTATGACATGGTATTCCACTGTGTCAGCACTATGGCATGGTATTCCACTGTGTAAGCACTATGATGGCATGGTATTCCACTGTGTCAGCACTATGACATGGTATTCCACTGTGTCAGCACTATGGCATGGTATTCCACAGTGTCAGCACTATGGCGTGGTATTCCACAGTGTCATCACTATGATGGTGTGGTATTCCACTGTTTCAGCACTATGATGGCATGGTATTCCACTGTGTCAGCACTATGTCATGGTATTCCACTGTGTCAGTACTATGGTGTGGTATTCCACAGTGTCAGCACTATGTCATGGTATTCCACTGTGTCAGTACAACGGCGTGGTATTCCACTGTGTCAGCACTATGTCATGGTATTCCACTGTGTCAGTACTATGGTGTGGTATTCCACAGTGTCATCACTATGATGGCATGGTATTCCACTGTGTCAGCACTATGTTGGCGTGGTATTCCACTGTGTCAGCAATATGATGTCATGATATTCCAATTTTTCAGCACTATTGCATGGTATTCCACTGTGTGAGCACTATGGTGTGGTATTCCACCGTGTCATGACTATGATGGCATAGTATTCCACTGTTGTCAGCACTATGGCATGGTATTCCACTGTGTCAGCACTATGATTGCATGGTATTCCACTATGTCAGCACTATAGTGTGGTATTCCACTGTGTCAGCAATATGGTGTGGTATTCCACAGTGTCATCACTATGATGGCATGGTATTCCACTGTGTCATCACTATGATGTCATGGTATTCCACTGTGTCAGCACTACAGTGTGGTATTCCACTGTGTCAGCACTATGATGGCATGGTATTCCACTATGATGGCATGGTATTCCACTATATCAGCACTACGGCATGGTATTCCACTATGTCAGCACTATGATGGCATGGTATTCCACTATATCAGCACTATGGCATGGTATTCCACTATGTCAGCTCTATGATGGCAATGTATTCCACTGTGTCATCACTATGATGGCGTGGCCTTCCACTGTGTCATCACTATGGCATGGTATTCCACTGTATCATCACTATGGCATGGTATTCCACAGTGTCAGCACTATGGCATGGTATTCCACAGTGTCAGCACTATGGTGTTGTATTACACAGTGTCATCACTATGATGGCGTGGTATTCCACTGTGTCAGCACTATCATGGCATGGTATTCCACTGTGTCAGCACTATGGCATGGTATTCCACAGTGTCAGCACTATGGTGTTGTATTACACAGTGTCATCACTATGATGGCGTGGTATTCCACTGTGTCAGCACTATGATGGCATGGTATTCCACTGTGTCAGCACTATGATGGCGTGGTATTCCACTGTGTCAGCACTATGATGGCGTGGTATTCCACTGTGTCAGCACTACGATGGCATGGTATTCCAATGTGTCAGCACTATGATAGCATGGTATTCCACTGTGTCAGCACTATGGTATGGTATTCCACTGTGTTAGCACTATAGTGTGGTATTCCACTGTGTCAGCACTACGGTGTGGTTATTCGACTGTGTCAGCACTATAGTCTGGTATTCCACTGTGTCAGCACTATGGCATGGTATTCCACTGTGTCATCACTATGGCGTGGTATTCCACTGTGTCAGCACTATAGCGTTTGATTCCACTGTGTCAGCACTATGATGACATGGTCCACTGTGTCAACACTACAGTGTGATAGTCCACTGTGTCAGCACTACGATGGCGTGGTATTCACAGTGTCAGGACTATGGCATGGTAATCCACAGTGTCATCACTATGATGGCGTGGTATTCCACTGTGTCAGCACTATGATGGCATGGTATTCCACTGTGTCAGCACTATGATGGCATGGTATTCCACTGTGTCAGCACTATCGCATGGTATTTCACTGTGTCAGCACTATGGAATGGTATTCCACTGTCAGCACTACGTGACATGGTATTCCACTGTGTCAGCACTACAATGGCATGGTATTCCACTGTGTCAGCACTATGATGGCATGGTATTCCACTGTGTCAGCACTATGGCATGGTATTTCACTGTGTCAGCACTATGATGGCATGGTATTCCACTGTGTCAGCACTATGATGGCATGGTATTCCACTGTGTCAGCACTATCGCATGGTATTTCACTGTGTCAGCACTATGGAATGGTATTCCACTGTCAGCACTACGAGACATGGTATTCCACTGTGTCAGCACTACAATGGCATGGTATTCCACTGTGTCAGCACTATGATGGCATGGTATTCCACTGTGTCAGCACTATGGCATGGTATTTCACTGTGTCAGCACTATGGCATGCTATACCACTGTCAGCACTACGTGACATGGTATTCCACTGTGTCAGCACTATGGCATGGTATTCCACTGTGTCAGCACTATGATGGCGTGGTAGTCCACTGTGTCAGCACTACGGCATGGTATTCCACTGTGTCATCACTATGGCGTGGTATTCCACTGTGTCAGCACTATAGCGTGAGATTCCACTGTGTCAGCACTATGATGACATGGTATTCCACTGTGTCAACACTACAGTGTGATAGTCCACTGTGTCAGCACTACGATGGCGTGGTATTCCACAGTGTCAGGACTATGGCATGGTAATCCACAGTGTCATCACTATGATGGCGTGGTATTCCACTGTGTCAGCACTATGATGGCATGGTATTCCACTGTGTCATCACTATGGCGTGGTATTCCACTGTGTCAGCACTATAGCGTTTGATTCCACTGTGTCAGCACTATGATGACATGGTATTCCACTGTGTCAACACTACAGTGTGATAGTCCACTGTGTCAGCACTATGATGGCGTGGTATTCCACAGTGTCAGGACTATGGCATGGTAATCCACAGTGTCATCACTATGATGGCGTGGTATTCCACAGTGTCAGGACTATGGCATGGTAATCCACAGTGTCATCACTATGATGGCGTGGTATTCCACTGTGTCAGCACTATGATGGCATGGTATTCCACTGTGTCAGCACTATGATGGCATGGTAGTCCACTGTGTCAGCACTATCGCATGGTATTTCACTGTGTCAGCACTATGGAATGGTATTCCACTGTCAGCACTACGTGACATGGTATTCCACTGTGTCAGCACTACAATGGCATGGTATTCCACTGTGTCAGCACTATGATGGCATGGTATTCCACTGTGTCAGCACTTTGGCATGGTATTTCACTGTGTCAGCACTATAATGGCATGGTATTCCACTGTGTCAGCACTATGATGGCATGGTATTCCACTGTGTCAGCACTATCGCATGGTATTTCACTGTGTCAGCACTATGGAATGGTATTCCACTGTCAGCACTACGAGACATGGTATTCCACTGTGTCAGCACTACAATGGCATGGTATTCCACTGTGTCAGCACTATGATGGCATGGTATTCCACTGTGTCAGCACTATGGCATGGTATTTCACTGTGTCAGCACTATGGCATGGTATTCCACTGTCAGCACTACGTGACATGGTATTCCACTGTGTCAGCACTATGGCATGGTATTCCACTGTGTCAGCACTATGATGGCGTGGTAGTCCACTGTGTCAGCACTACGGCATGGTATTCCACTGTGTCATCACTATGGCGTGGTATTCCACTGTGTCAGCACTATAGCGTGAGATTCCACTGTGTCAGCACTATGATGACATGGTATTCCACTGTGTCAACACTACAGTGTGATAGTCCACTGTGTCAGCACTACGATGGCGTGGTATTCCACAGTGTCAGGACTATGGCATGGTAATCCACAGTGTCATCACTATGATGGCATGGTATTCCACTGTGTCAGCACTATGATGGCATGGTATTCCACTGTGTCAGCACTATCGCATGGTATTTCACTGTGTCAGCACTATGGAATGGTATTCCACTGTGTCAGCACTACAATGGCATGGTATTCCACTGTGTCAGCACTACGTGACATGGTATTCCACTGTGTCAGCACTACAATGGCATGGTATTCCACTGTGTCAGCACTATGATGGCATGGTATTCCACTGTGTCAGCACTATGATGGCATGGTATTCCACTGTGTCAGCACTATCGCATGGTATTTCACTGTGTCAGCACTATGGAATGGTATTCCACTGTCAGCACTACGTGACATGGTATTCCACTGTGTCAGCACTACAATGGCATGGTATTCCACTGTGTCAGCACTATGATGGCATGGTATTCCACTGTGTCAGCACTATGGCATGGTATTCCACTGTGTCAGCACTATCGCATGGTATTTCACTGTGTCAGCACTATGGAATGGTATTCCACTGTCAGCACTACGAGACATGGTATTCCACTGTGTCAGCACTACAATGGCATGGTATTCCACTGTGTCAGCACTATGATGGCATGGTATTCCACTGTGTCAGCACTATGGCATGGTATTTCACTGTGTCAGCACTATGGCATGGTATTCCACTGTCAGCACTACGTGACATGGTATTCCACTGTGTCAGCACTATGGCATGGTATTCCACTGTGTCAGCACTATGATGGCGTGGTAGTCCACTGTGTCAGCACTACGGCATGGTATTCCACTGTGTCATCACTATGGCGTGGTATTCCACTGTGTCAGCACTATAGTGTGATAGTCCACTGTGTCAGCACTACGATGGCGTGGTATTCCACAGTGTCAGGACTATGGCATGGTAATCCACAGTGTCATCACTATGATGGCATGGTATTCCACTGTGTCAGCACTATGATGGCATGGTATTCCACTGTGTCAGCACTATCGCATGGTATTTCACTGTGTCAGCACTATGGAATGGTATTCCACTGTCAGCACTACGTGACATGGTATTCCACTGTGTCAGCACTACAATGGCATGGTATTCCACTGTGTCAGCACTATGATGGCATGGTATTCCACTGTGTCAGCACTATGATGGCGTGGTATTCCACTGTGTCAGCACTACGATGGCATGGTATTCCACTGTGTCAGCACTATGGCATGGTATTTCACTGTGTCAGCACTATGGCATGGTATTCCACTGTCAGCACTACGTGACATGGTATTCCACTGTGTCAGCACTACAATGGCATGGTATTCCACTGTGTCAGCACTATGATGGCATGGTATTCCACTGTGTCAGCACTATGGCATGGTATTTCACTGTGTCAGCACTATGGAATGGTATTCCACTGTCAGCACTATGATGACATGGTATTCCACTGTGTCAGCACTACAATGGCATGGTATTCCACTGTGTCAGCACTATGGCATGGTATTTCACTGTGTCAGCACTATGGAATGGTATTCCACTGTCAGCACTACGATGACATGGTATTCCACTGTGTCAGCACTATGATTGCGTGGTATTCCACTGTGTCAACACTATAAAGTTGGGCATTGAGATAACTGCAACAAGTAGACGCCTTTGTGATATGACTGAAAGATTGTATTAAGCGAAGTTAAACTCCATTTTCGTGTTCCCTCTTTAACTTATAAACCAAAAGCGGTAGTTTGATTGCAATAACACCACGGTCACTCTGTTGGTCTAATGTCAAAAGTGAGAATTTCCGTTGACTATATAATTTTGAACAAGTGGAGGCTTTTGAAGAAAAATGTTAAAGACAATGCCATGTAAATGTAAAATGTTTTGGGAGCAAAACTGATTTTCTTGTGTTATATCACTTGTAAGGTATATATTCATGTTTGACCAAATCTATTGGTTGAATAAGATTTATTTAGCTGAAAAGTGGAAAGAAATTTTTCACAAATTTTGTCTATAAACATGATAAACAGTTATGGTTTCACAGTACCGTAATAAAAAAGTAAAAAAAAAATTAAAACGCAACTAAACATAAATTCCAAGTCAACACTTCCCGGTACGTATTTAATTTTGACTGTTTTCATGTTAATATATAATTTGTGAACAATATTTCAGGTGTATTTCCTGACCGTCTGCTCCATGGTGAAACAACAGATAAGGATAATAACAGTAAGGGAGAGATTCTGCTTCACCAACCTGACCAAATACAATCTCATAGTGTGTCCATTCACTCTGCCTAGCTGGAGCGGAAAGGTTTGTCTCTCACATCTTTATATATACTGAGGAAATCTAAAGACGGATTGGGGAAGTTCTAGGCTGGTCAGAAACTCTGCCCAGCTGGAGCGGAATAGTTTGTCTCTCACATCTGTTATGTATACTGGGGAAATCTAAGGGCAGATTGGGGAAGTTCTAGGCTTGTCAGAAACTCTGCCCAGCTGGATCGGAAAGGTTTGTCTCTCACATCTTTTATATATACTGAGGGAATCTAAGGATGGACTGGGAAAGTTTTAGACTAGTCCGAAAATTCCCTGGGGAAATCTGACAGGGGACTGTTAAACTAGTACACCGTATCTGTCCCGGGGACAGCAACAGATGAGAAAACAAATCTTCTTTTATCTGCATTCCTTGAACTGTCATCTGCTTTGGAATGTGTTAATGCACATTTAAATAAAGATATTATTTAAGAAATGTATACAATTCTAAACTTCAAAATATACAATAAATTGCACAAATTCATGTTGTTTTGTTAATTTGTTTGTTGCATAATGCTGTCATTATTTTTAAGTATTTGCAATGTAATGATGATATATTTTCAGACTGATGTCCCTATTAAAACAACAAAATCCTTGTCCAGTAACCAGGGTTGCCTCAGAGACAAGTCGGACCTTCACCCTTTGACCTTTCATCCATTAATCTACACTACAGACTCAGAGCAGGGACATGAGGTGGACCACACCACAGACTTTTTAAATTATCTGTCCATTAAAAATGTTACCATAGAAACTGACAAGGACAAATCAACAGAAGATACATGTATATCAAAACTGACCAATAGTGAAGCAGATTCTATACAAACATGTAACAGGTGTTTTGATTGGACATTTCCAGTCAGATTGCTAGCGAATGAAAAAGGCTGTAGGATGACATCTTCAATCTTCGTGGAGTCAGAAGGGGAGGGGCATAGTGAGGCTATCTGTGTGATTGGTCAGGTTAAAAACAGTGTGACCTACTTTACTATACAACGTGATCAGGCTCCAACTTGCTTCTTGAAGAATAAGTGCCAGTTTCCTCTAGTTTTTGGACAAACATTGATGAATTTGTCATTATCAGGTTAGTCTTTTAATAATTAACCTGTTTAAATTGACTCTCTCTAAATTTAATGATCATAAAATGCATCAGCATTACCCTTTAATCTTTATTTGTTATCAATGCATATTCATATGTTTTCATATGTTTTCATTTAACAAACTTATGTCAGATGAAGTTTTTAAGAATGTGAAAAAAAAGTAAATAATTGCCCAAATATTTTTCAATAAACATATGGTATACTCTCCATTGGTGTGTAATGGGTCAGGCAGAACCATACCATCTCACATATAACAGTACTTTTACATGAAGAAATACAACATAAAAACATTTATCATCATAAAAGACTATACCAGTAGAGAAATGATAGGTGATATTTAATCCACTGCATTTCCAGGTACAACAATTCAGGAGCAGACAGAACTTGTCAACATGTTACCAACACTTCCTGCAGGTGGCGCCACCTATTACACGCCACCACACAATAGCACTACATTCCCTCAGATCAACGACAAGCCATCTATTCCAAAAATACACATTTCTGGCTTCATGCCAAGCCAAACTGACCAATCAGATCTTACCAATCTAAAGTGGAGTCAGCCAATAGATTTGCTCCTTGCAGCAGACAATTTTGTCACAATTCCAGGATTAGCAGACGTAAAAGTGCATGTGCAACAAGTTTCTATGGTAACCTATGTTACGGTTGAACCAATCACAAAAGCAGACGTCTCTGCAAAGGAAATAAGAAGCAGATTGAAAGGAAAAGAAAGAACAGTCATCATGGAGACAAAAGAAATACAACTGCTTACAGAAGACAAAATTGTTGCGGAAATGAAAATGGCAATTCAGCCTGAAAAAAAGACAGATTATGAAAATACCACAGAAAAAGTGAATACTAAAGTGAAAAAAAAAACTTTTGAGTATTCAGTTGGCCTCCTTATAAAGCAGACATGCCTGGTCATACTAGATGAGCTATCATCCCCCGTCACCAAGTCGGAGCTTGTCAGGCTAACTATGAACGACATGTTTCTGGCTTCATATCCAGCATCTCACGTCACTGAACAGTCTGGTTACCATAGAAACTGTGTTGTGTTCAGCGCAGGAGACCTACAGTTGGATAATCAAGTTCAGCAACAGGGAAATTATGACTTTCCTGTGGTGATAATTCGACAAGACTTCGAGAAGCCCCCTAATAGGAACAACAGGGTTCAAATGTCACAGATGAATGTTTTGGAGAAACACGCAGTTTTGAAGTCTAGCAGTATTATTCACGTGCAGGTTGTGATGGGAACGATGCAGCATCGACAGTCAGTTATTGAATCTGTGGAAATCACAGCCAAACCGCTCATGTTTTATGTTGACGATACATTTATATTTCGTTGTATAAAAGAAGCTGAAGGATTTTTGCCGATTCCATTATCTAAACAGGAACCTTTTCCTGTGTCTGTATGGAAATTACCTTCATCTGTGAAAAGCACATCCAGAATGTTGAGTTGCCCAATTTTGATTGGTCATTTATCTGTACAGCCTGTGACGGTGTTGCTCAGCGTTCACGCTTCAATGAAGATATTTATAGCATCAGATCATACCCCTCTGTCATTCGGCAAGTTTGAGAAGACCTATATTTGCACAACGAGTTACCAGTTAATCCGACTTCTTGCCATGCATTATGCTTCTGGGGCGTTGTTCAGGGCAGGTACGTCATTTACAGTTCTATCCTTAGTATTTTATGCATCTTTAATCAGTTTTAAATTTTATATACTTCTTAGCTAGCATTCCATGATATGTTGTAACATATTTAATCCATCGTATCAAGAACAGATATTTAAACAGCCTGTTTTATATGAGTCACTCTTAGTACATCATCTGCTGTGGTTGGTTGCCTGGATAAAGTGGGAAACCCTAGGCTACAGGTCTGGTGTGCAGTATTGGTACCGGTGTAGCAGTTACAGATGGATCTGTGTCACATATTAATAGATCATCTATATTTACTGTAAATAGGTGCTGTGGTTGGTTCCCTGGAGATACTTGGTAACGCTATTGGTCTGGGGCGCAGTATTGGTACCAGCATAGCAGTCACACATGGACCTTTGTCACACATATTAATACATCATCTATGTTTACTGTAAATAGGTGCTGAGGTTGGTTCCCTGGAGATACTTGGTAACTATACAGGTCTGGTGTGCAGTATTGGTACCAGCATAGCAGTCACACGTGGACCTTTATCACACATTTTAATACATCATCTATATTTACTGTAAAAAGGTGCTGTGGTTGGTTCCCTGGAGATACTTGGTAACACTATTGGTCTGGGGCGCAGTATTGGTACCAGCATAGCAGTCACACGTGGACCTTTGTCACACATTTTAATACATCATCTATATTTACTGTAAAAAGGTGCTGTGGTTGCTTCCATGGAGATACTTGGTAACTATACAGGTCTGGTGTGCAGTATTGGTACCAGTGTAGCAGTCGCATGAGGAATGGGGTCACACATATTAATACATCATAGATATTTATTATTTTTAGGTGCTGTGGTTGGTTCCCTAGAGATACTTGGTAACCCTACTGGTCTGGTGCGCAGTATTGGTACCGGCGTTGCGGATTTCTTCCGTATGCCGTACAGGGGCCTCACACGGGGACCTGGAGCATTTGTCGTTGGGATATCTGATGGGACATCCTCTATGGTGAAAAACGTTACAACAGGTAAATTCAAGCTGCATTTGTTGCAGCGACTACTCTTTTACCTTATGAAAGCTTTATACACAGACATAATGAAAGCTTTATACACAGACATTATGAAAGCTTTATACACAGACATTATGAAAGCTTTATACACAGACATTATGAAAGCTTTATACACAGACATTATGAAAGCTTTATACACAAACATTATGAAAGCTTTATACACAAACATTATGAAAGCTTTATACATAGACATTATGAAAGCTTTATACACAGACATTATGAAAGCTTTATACACAAACATTATGAAAGCTTTATACACAAACATTATGAAAGCTTTATACACATACATTTAAAACAAAATCAAATTGTTCATTAATCCAAGTCACAGATTTACAAGAGTAAAATTTTGTTTTGTTTTCATATTTGATAATTGGAAAAGATAATGTATCAGATTTCAATATAATAAGAATGGATTGGATTGAATGTTGTTTAACGGCTCATCAACACAGTATAGGTTATTTAGAGCCGCCCCAGAGGGAGGGGAAGGATACATAGGAATCCGGGAACCGTGCCCTACTCTTATTATAGAATAGATTCCTATGGTTCTTTAACGTGCTCGGATGATAGACCGATACACGGGACCGCCTGGTTTACGTCCGCATCCGAAGGACGAGGCTAATTGAAAGTGTCTTGCCCAAGAACACACCGACGAAACACAGTGGCACCATGGAGGATTGAACCCGGGGCCTCCCGTTACAAATCCGCCGCGTACGATAATAAGTACGAAAATAAGTTGTAAAATTTGCATTTATGTACATAAACTACACTTGTACTACATATAATATAGATTTTTCCAGATGTTTCTAAAGTGACTTATTTTACCTCAACAACTTTCTCTGCCTCTCTTTCATTAAATTGCATCACATGATCTTATTTTATCTTTAAATTCCGTAATCAATAATCTAAACTTTCAAGTACATGTATTGGACATAGTCGAACGTAATGGAGAAAAGAAAGGCGTCGAGTATCGAAGTGACAGTAAGGAGAATTTGACTATTTGAAAACAGGAAATGTGCTTTAAACACAAATATTGAAACAATCAGTCTGACAGAATTAAATAATAAAAGTTTTCTGAAATAATGGTGGTGTACAATCATAAATTAAAGCAAAGTTAATACAACAATAAATTACAGAAAACAGAATTGGATTTATTTAATTCTGTAATATATTTTGGTTACATATTTATATAATTTTATTTATAATGTATGTAGGAGTACACTTTGTTCGGTCGGTCAGTTGATCAGTTCAAAACCTTGTCCATGCTATTTCTCCATAACCCCTTGATGGATTTTCACCAATTTTTGTGAGAAGCGTCAATATGAAGTGGGGAGGCAAATAACGTCTCGTTTCGGTCGATGATTTTTGACGGGAGTTATGACTCTTTGAATATTTTCACACAAAAATCTTATCCGCACTATTTCTCCATAACCCCTGGATGGATTTTCAACAAACTTTGTGAGAAGCATCAGTGTGAAGTGGAGATGTGCATATTGTCGTGGGGTTTTGGTTCAATGATTTTTTATGGAGTTTTGGTTCCTTCAATATTTTCTCAGAAAAATCTTGTCTGCGCTATTTCTCCATAATCCCTAGATGGATTTTCACCAGACTTTGCGAGAAGCATCAATATGAAGTGGAGATGAGCATTTCATCGCGGGGTGTGCGTTTGTAGGAGTATTAGTCACTTTCAGTGATAGTTCTAGTTTTTTCAATATGTCAACATTATTATTAGCAGTACATCTCCTTAAATGTTTCAGGAATGTTAAAATCTATCACCAACTTTGCTTCAAGTGTGTCGCGAAATATGGACCGATTGTCGATGGATGATTCTCATGTTGTCAGACAGGAAGAGAACCGGAGACACAGACCTGATGGGGTCGGGGATGGCCTGGTACAGGGACTTACTGGTCTGGGGATCAGCTTATTAGGTAACTATGTAACTGATTAGCCTGGAACAAATGTAGGTCAATATTTATCTTGTCTTATATCCGGGACAAATACAGGTCATTATTTACCTTGTCTTATATCTGGGACAAATACAGGTAAATGTTTATATTGCCTTATATCTGGGACAAATTCAGGTCAATATTTACATTGCCTTATATATGGGGACAAATACAGGTCAGTATTTACCTTGCCTTATATCTGGGACAAATACAGGTCAATATTTACCTTGTCTTACATCTTGGACAAATACAGGTCAATATTTACCTTGTCTTATATCTGGGACAAATACAGGTCAATATTTACATTGCCTTATGTCTGGGACAAATACAGGTCAATATTTACCTTGTCTTATATCTGGGACAAATACAGGTCAATATTTACATTGTCTTATGTCTGGGACAAATACAGGTCAATATTTACCTTGTCTTATGACTGGGACAAATACAGGTCAATATTTACCTTGTCTTACATCTGGGACAAATACAGCTCAATTTTACGTTGCCTTATATCTGGGACAAATACAGGTCAATATTTAAGTTGCCTTATATCTGGGACAAATACAGGTCAATATTTACCTTGTCTTACATCTGGGACAAATACAGGTCAATATTTAAGTTGCCTTATATCTGGGACAAATACAGGTCAATATTTACATTGTCTTATGTCTGGGACAAATACAGGTCAATATTTACATTGTCTTATGTCTGGGACAAATACAGGTCAATATTTACATTGTCTTATGTCTGGGACAAATACAGGTCAATATTTACCTTGTCTTACATCTGGGACAAATACAGGTCAATATTTAAGTTGCCTTATATCTGGGACAAATACAGGTCAATATTTACCTTGTCTTATATCTGGGACAAATACAGGTCAATATTTACATTGTCTTACATCTGGGACAAATACAGGTCAATATTTAAGTTGCCTTATATCTGGGACAAATACAGGTCAATATTTACATTGCCTTATATCTGGGACAAATACAGGTCAGTATTTAGGTTGCCTTATATCTGGGACAAATACAGGTCAATATTTACATTGCCTTACATCTGGGACAAATACAGGTCAATATTTTCGTTGCCTTATATCTGGGACAAATACAGGTCAATATTTACCTTCTCTTATACCTGGGACAAATACAGGTCAATATTTACGTTGGCTTATATCTGGGACAAATACAGGTCAGTATTTACCTTGACTTACATCTGGGACAAATACAAGTCAATATTTATCTTGTCTTATATCTGGGACAAATACAGGTCAATATTTACATTGCCTTATATCTGGGACAAATATAGGTCAATATTTACCTTGTCTTATACCTGGGACAAATACAGGTCAATATTTACCTTCTCTTATACCTGGGACAAATACAGGTCAATATTTACCTTCTCTTATATCTGGGACAATACAGGTCAATATTTACGTTGGCTTATATCTGGTACAAATACAGTTCAGTATTTACCTTGCCTGGCATGGCGCGGTCGGTAGCGCGGAGGATTTGTAACCGGAGGCCCCGGGTTCAATTCTCCATGGTGCCACTGAGTTCCGTCGGTGTGTTCTTGGGCAAGACACTTTCCCTTAGCCTCGTCCGTCGGATGGGGACGTAAACCGGGTGGTCCCGTGTATCGGTCTATCCTCCGAGCACGTTAAAGAACCATAGGAATCTATTTGATAAAAAGAGTAGGGCAGGTTCCCGGATTCCTATGTATCCTTCCCCTCTCTCTGGGGCTGGGGCGGCTCTAAATAACCTATACTGTGTTGATGAGCCGTTAAACAACATTTAATTCAATTCTGGTGCAACAATTCTAAAGTAAAGTTAAAGAGGGTGATTTAAACTAAGTGGAATACATCAGTTGACCTTGGATCGTAGTTGCATCATGCCATGTAGACAGTAGCACAATGTAGACAGTAGCACATATATGTAGACAGTAGCACATATATGTAGACAGTAGCACATATATGTAGACAGTAGCACATATATGTAGACAGTAGCACATATATGTAGACAGTAGCACATATATATAGACAGTAGCACATATATGTAGACAGTAGCACAATGTAGACAGTAGCACATATATGTAGACAGTAGCACATATATGTAGACAGTAGCACATATATGTAGACAGTAGCACATATATGTAGACAGTAGCACATATATGTAGACAGTAGCACATATATGTAGACAGTAGCACATATATATAGACAGTAGCACATATATGTAGACAGTAGCACAATGTAGACAGTAGCACATATCTGTAGACAGTAGCACATATATGTAGACAGTAGCACATATATGTAGACAGTAGCACATATATGTAGACAGTAGCACATATATGTAGACAGTAGCACAATGTAGACAGTAGCACATATATGTAGACAGTAGCACATATATGTAGACAGTAGCACATATCTATAGACAGTAGCACATATATATAGACAGTAGCACATATATATAGACAGTAGCACATATCTATAGACAGTAGCACATATATATAGACAGTAGCACATATATATAGACAGTAGCACATATATATATACAGTAGCACATATATGTAGACAGTAGCACATATATGTAGACAGTAGCACAATGTAGACAGTAGCACATATATGTAGACAGTAGCACATATATGTAGACAGTAGCACATATATGTAGACAGTAGCACATATATGTAGACAGTAGCACAATGTAGACAGTAGCACATATATGTAGACAGTAGCACATATATATATAGACAGTAGCACATATCTATAGACAGTAGCACATATATATAGACAGTAGCACATATATATAGACAGTAGCACATATATATAGACAGTAGCACATATATATAGACAGTAGCACATATATATAGACAGTAGCACATATATATAGACAGTAGCACATATATATAGACAGTAGCACATATATGTAGACAGTAGCACATATATGTAGACAGTAGCACAATGTAGACAGTAGCACATATATATAGACAGTAGCACATATATATAGACAGTAGCACATATATATAGACAGTAGCACATATCTATAGACAGTAGCACATATATATAGACAGTAGCACATATATGTAGACAGTAGCACAATGTAGACAGTAGCACATATATGTAGACAGTAGCACATATATGTAGACAGTAGCACATATATGTAGACAGTAGCACATATATATAGACAGTAGCACATATATGTAGACAGTAGCACAATGTAGACAGTAGCACATATATGTAGACAGTAGCACATATATATAGACAGTAGCACATATCTATAGACAGTAGCACATATATATAGACAGTAGCACATATATATAGACAGTAGCACATATATATAGACAGTAGCACATGTATATAGACAGTAGCACAATGTAGACAGTAGCACATATATATAGACAGTAGCACATATCTATAGACAGTAGCACATATCTATAGACAGTAGCACATATATGTAGACAGTAGCACATATATATAGACAGTAGCACATATATGTAGACAGTAGCACATATATATATAGACAGTAGCACATATCTATAGACAGTAGCACATATCTATAGACAGTAGCACATATATATAGACAGTAGCACATATCTATAGACAGTAGCACATATATGTAGACAGTAGCACATATATATAGACAGTAGCACATATATATAGACAGTAGCACATATATGTAGACAGTAGCACATATATGTAGACAGTAGCACATATATATAGACAGTAGCACATATCTATAGACAGTAGCACATATATATAGACAGTAGCACATATATATAGACAGTAGCACATATATATAGACAGTAGCACATATATATAGACAGTAGCACATATATATAGACAGTAGCACATATATATAGACAGTAGCACATATATGTAGACAGTAGCACAATGTAGACAGTAGCACATATATATAGACAGTAGCACATATATATAGACAGTAGCACATATATATAGACAGTAGCACATATCTATAGACAGTAGCACATATATATAGACAGTAGCACATATATATAGACAGTAGCACATATATATAGACAGTAGCACATATATATAGACAGTAGCACATATATGTAGACAGTAGCACATATCTATAGACAGTAGCACATATATATAGACAGTAGCACATATATATAGACAGTAGCACATATCTATAGACAGTAGCACATATATATAGACAGTAGCACATATATATAGACAGTAGCACATATATATAGACAGTAGCACATATATATAGACAGTAGCACATATATATAGACAGTAGCACATATATGTAGACAGTAGCACAATGTAGACAGTAGCACATATATGTAGACAGTAGCACATATATATAGACAGTAGCACATATATATAGACAGTAGCACATATATATAGACAGTAGCACATATATATAGACAGTAGCACATATATATAGACAGTAGCACATATATATAGACAGTAGCACATATATGTAGACAGTAGCACAATGTAGACAGTAGCACATATATATAGACAGTAGCACATATATATAGACAGTAGCACATATATATAGACAGTAGCACATATATATAGACAGTAGCACATATATATAGACAGTAGCACATATATATAGACAGTAGCACATATATATAGACAGTAGCACATATATATAGACAGTAGCACATATATATAGACAGTAGCACATATATATAGACAGTAGCACATATATATAGACAGTAGCACATATATATAGACAGTAGCACATATATATAGACAGTAGCACATATATATAGACAGTAGCACATATATATAGACAGTAGCACATATATATAGATGGCCTACTCTTAATTAACAACTGTTAATTTTACATTAAATGTTTGCTCTAAGCTTATTTCTATTACACTTTGTGGAAGGCTACTGCCTCAGCCAAACTTGCATCATTTATGCATCTTGGGTGGTACACAGTAGCTCATATGAACTTTACCTAATTATTTACCGGGAAATCGGTAATTTCCACAAGGGATTTCTCGCAGGTTGTTTTGTAGATGTTTTTACCTATTCAAATGCTCAACAAAATACCACTAGCATTTCTATAGACATTTGTCTAGCCTTAATAGCCCAGTAACATATTCATGTTCTTTTGAAATTGTGTTTCTATGGAAACCACACAACTGCGTGTGCACACAAAGTAATATATTTCCCCACCACTGTTGTAGGAGCCATAGCAGGTCTGGCTGATCAGCCTATCCAGAGTTTGGTTCACACCACAGAGGAATCGTCCCAGTCTAGGACCGCCACTGCATCCGGCATCATGACGGGGATGGGCAAGGGACTGGTAGGCGCACTCACCAAGCCTATAGGGGGCGCTGCTGAGTTTGTCTCGCAGACTGGACAAGGTATGAGTGTATACATGTAGCATATGCATAGCAACGTATTAAATAAGCTCTTATTGCTGGCGCATCTGGCGCACAAAAAGGGATGCAAGTTCAATTCACCTGCATACAATACACCAGCCTCTGCGTACAGAATACTAAAAAAAAGTGACCGAAATCCGGCGTACCAAAAAGACAGGTTGGAGACGGTTTACTCTCATCAAAAAGAGGGAATAACTCACTGTGATAACTAAAATCTTCAAATTGTATTAATGAAACGTTAGGTATACTTTGAGATAAAATTAATACTTTGTTTCATTTGAAACTTTACAGATATACTACAAGGGAATGCTATAAGATAAAATTAATACTTATTTTGTTTTGAAACGTTATAGGTATTATACAAGTAACAGGTCTGAGCTAATATTAATACTATATTTATACCCCTACAAACGAAGTTTGGGGGTGTATATAGGAGTGAGCTTGTCGGTCTGTCTATCGGTCGGTCGGTCGGTCGGTCTGTTGGTTTCCGGACGATAACTCATGAAAGGATTGATGGATTTAAATAATATTTGGTACACGGGTATAACACCATAAAATACAAGTCAAGTTCGACTTTGGTTACAAACCACCAATTTTTGACGGAGTTATGGACCCTTTTCAACTTAGAATTTGCCCAAAAAACGGTGTCTGGACGATAACTCATGAACGGGTCGATAACTCATGAAAAAGTTGACGGATTTAAATAATTTTTGGTACACGGGTTTAAGACAATAATATACAGGTCAAGTTCGACTTTGGTTACAAACCACCAATATTTGACGGAGTTATGGCCACTTCTTTTCAACTTAGAATTTGCCAAAAAAACGGTGTCCAGACGATAACTCATGAAAGGGTCGACGGATTTAAATAATATTTGGTACACGGGTATAACACCATAAAATACAAGTCAAGTTCGACTTTGGTTACAAACCACCAATTTTTGACGGAGTTATGGCCCCTTTTCAACTTAGAATTTGCCCAAAAAATGGTGTCCGGACAATAACTCATGAACGGGTCGACGGATTTAAATAATATTTGGTACACGGGTATAACACCATAAAATACAAGTCAAGTTCGACTTTGGTTACAAACCACCAATTTTTGACGGAGTTATGGACCCTTTTCAACTTAGAATTTGCCCAAAAAACGGTGTCTGGACGATAACTCATGAACGGGTCGACGGATTTAAATAATTTTTGGTACACGGGTTTAAGACCATAAAATACAGGTCAAGATTGACTTTGGTTACAAACCACCAATTTTTGATGGAGTTATGGCCCCTTTTCAACTTAGAATTTGCCAAAAAAATGCTACAGTCAACTCTGAGGAACCTGCTAATTTGGGTTTGTATTAAATTTAAACAATTTATAATGCATCCTCTTCATGAACATGTCTCTTTTTATTACACTTATACATCTTTGTCTTGAACGGTGTAACACGCGAATTTTTGTTAGTCTTCTTCCCTGATCACTAACAATATTGAAAACTCTCTCTCTCTCTCCTCCTCTTCTCCCCACTCTCTCTCTCTCTCTCTCTCTCTTTATTTTTTTTTCCTGTTTATTTCATATTTTGTAGTTTAAATAATTTGTTTGCCATTGTCTAAATTGTATTAATATTTTGTAGCGGGAGGGCCGGATTTCTAATGTTGTAATAACTTGTGGCCCTACCTTTGTTTTCTTGTGGTTGCCATGTTTATGTGACAAGGCGGTATTGTTGGGGTATTAATCACTTTCAGTGATAATTCTAGTTTATTTTGAAACTTTGCAGGTATTCTACAAGGGACAGGTCTGAGTGTGTTTCCAAAACCTCGGTCAACATTGGTTGCCATGGATATTGGAGATGCTCCGTGTGGTCAGTTGAAATATGCCCTGTAAGTAATGTTATTATAATTGGAGAACTGTTGAACAAAATTATTGTAGTATTATATGAGGGCTGGCGTGGCGCCGTCAGATTTGTAACTGGAGGCCCTGGGTCCAATCTATCTTGGTGCCACTGAGTTTTGTCGGAGTGTTCTTGGGCAAGACACTTTCCGTTAGCCTCGTCGTCCTTATGAGGACGACGTGTATCGGTCTATCCTCCGAGCCTGTTAAAGAACCATAGGAATCTATTCGATAAGAGGAGGTCACGGTTTCCGGTCCTATGTATCCTTCCCTTCTCTCTGGGGCGGCTCTATATAACCTATACTGTGTTGATGAGCCGTTAAACAACATTCAATTCAATTCAATTCATATTATATAATTGGAGAACTGTTGAACAAAATTATTGTAGTAATAAATTAATTTTTACAAAGGTAACGAAATAAGTGTAACTAAATTCTCTAGGAGCCCTCAAATATTTCCAAAGTTACAGAAACAGGTAAGAGTGAGGACAGTAATCAACATATAAATGTACAGGTAAGAGTGAGGACAGTAATCAACATATAAATGTACAGGTAAGAGTGAGGACAGTAATCAACATATAAATGTACAGGTAAGAGTGAGGACAGTAATCAACATATAAATGTACAGGTAAGAGTGAGGACAATAATCCACATATAAATGTACAGGTAAGAGTGAGGACAGTAATCAACATATAAATGTACAGGTAAGAGTGAGGACAGTAATCAACATATAAATGTACATGTAAGAGTGAGGACAGTAATCAACATATAAATGTACAGGTAAGAGTGAGGACAGTAATCAACATATAAATGTACAGGTAAGAGTGAGGACAGTAATCAACATATAAATGTACAGGTAAGAGTGAGGACAGTAATCAACATATACATGTACAGGTAAGAGTGAGGACAGTAATCAACATATAAATGTAAAGGTAAGAGTGAGGACAGTAATCAACATATAAATGTACATGTAAGAGTGAGGACAGTAATCAACATATAAATGTACAGGTAAGAGTGAGGACAGTATTCAACATATAAATGTACAGGTAAGAGTGAGGACAGTATTCAACATATAAATGTACAGGTAAGAGTGAGGACAGTAATCAAAATATAAATGTACAGGTAAGAGTGAGGACAGTATTCAACATATAAATGTACAGGTAAGAGTGAGGACAGTAATCAACATATAAATGTACATGTAAGAGTGAGGACAGTAATCAACATATAAATGTACAGGTAAGAGTGAGGACAGTATTCAACATATAAATGTACAGGTAAGAGTGAGGACAGTATTCAACATATAAATGTACAGGTAAGAGTGAGGACAGTAATCAACATATAAATGTACAGGTAAGAGTGAGGACAGTAATCAACATATAAATGTACAGGTAAGAGTGAGGACAGTAATCGGACAGTAATCAACATATAAATGTACAGGTAAGAGTGAGGACAGTAATCAACATATAAATGTACAGGTAAGAGTGAGGACAGTAATCAACATATAAATGTACAGGTAAGAGTGAGGACAGTAATCAACATATAAATGTACAGGTAAGAGTGAGGACAGTAATCAACATATAAATGTACAGGTAAGAGTGAGGACAGTAATCAACATATAAATGTACAGGTAAGAGTGAAGACAGTAATCGGACAGTAATCAACATATAAATGTACAGGTAAGAGTGAGGACAGTAATCAACATATAAATGTACAGGTAAGAGTGAGGACAGTAATCAACATATAAATGTACAGGTAAGAGTGAGGACAGTAATCAACATATAAATGTACAGGTAAGAGTGAGGACAGTATTCAACATATAAATGTTCAGGTAAGAGTGAGGACAGTATTCAACATATAAATGTACAGGTAAGAGTGAGGACAGCATTCAACATATAAATGTACAGGTAAGAGTGAGGACAGTAATCAACATATAAATGTACAGGTAAGAGTGAGGACAGTATTCAACATATAAATGTACAGGTAAGAGTGAGGACAGTAATCAACATATAAATGTACAGGTAAGAGTGAGGACAGTAATCAACATATAAATGTACAGGTAAGAGTGAGGACAATAATCAACATATAAATGTACAGGTAAGAGTGAGGACAGTAATCAACATATAAATGTACAGGTAAGAGTGAGGACAGTAATCAACATATAAATGTACAATCTGGCTATTTTAAACATCAGTATTGATGAGATTCCTCAAGTCTGTTTGACCATAAAATTATTTATATATAACATGCTGTACAGATCTATACTACGTGTTTATTACAGGAAGTTGCTGCAGTCTCCACCATCCAATGACATTCTTTGTTGTGAATATTACAGGATGTTGCCGCAGCAGTCCCTACCATCTAGTGACCTTCTGTGTTGCGTATATTACAGGAAGTTGCTGTAGTACCTACCATACAATGACATTCTGTATTGTGTATATTGTAGGAAGTTCCTGTAGTCTCCTTTATCCAATGACATTCTTTGTTGTGTATATTGCAGAAGTTGCTGCAGTCTCTACCATCCAATGACATTCTTTGTTGGGTATATTACAGGAAGTTGCTGCAGTCTCTACCATCCAATGACATTCTTTGTTGTGTATATTACAGGAAGTTGCTGCAGTCTCTACCAGCCAATGACATTCTTTGTTGTGTATATTACAGGAAATTGCTGCAGTCTCTACCAGCCAATGACATTCTTTGTTGTGTATATTACAGGAAGTTGCTGCAGTCTCTACCATCTAATGACATTCTTTGTTGTATGGAGGCGAGTCATGTGGACCTGACAGACTCACCTGTCCCCGTCACATTGATACTGACTCCTGAAATACTCTTTGTGGTAGGTACACTGATTATACTGTAGAATAGGTACACTGATTACAATGTAGAAATCAGCAGAGAAGATTTAGGGTAACAATAGTTTATATCTGCTGTTAAACATTCAATGAGAAGATATCCATCTGTAAATTGTTCAGAAGGAAAACATTTGATGGATATCATTACAAATATTGATGATTATACCCCCGTTTTCACAAAGCGAAATAGGGTCAAATAGGAATCACGTTGTCTAATGTTGTGTCGTGTTGCTTAACACATTGTCATTACTTTCATTCTTTAAACAGTTTTGAATGGGTTGTTCCCAAACTTCATATACATGTAACAACTAATGACCTTATGTCCCTCTACATCACCCATTGTTGATTGCCTAATTAATTACAGAATTATGGCCCTTAATTTGACTTAAAATTTAAGTGGGGTATTCATCACCTTTAGTAATAGTTCTAGTTTTACACTGAATTTAGGCCAGGGGTGAAGATTTTCTCAATTTCAGTAAAGTTAAACTTTGCAGAAAGGTTACTTCAGTGGGTATATAACATTTAAAATCATCAATAGTAAATTTGAATTACACTATTTACATAGGTCGTCATGGTTAACCTGTTGCTTCATTTTACAGATGAACCACGAGGAAGACAGTCAACAGCAGTCCTTCTCGGTGGCCGAGCTGGAGTGTGGCGTCTCCAGGGGAGATAATCCCATACTCTCCCTCATTTGGAGGGACTCTCGATCATTCCAAGATGAACAGGTAAGTACAGGAGTCACTCCTGTCCACAATTACTAAAAAGAGGGTAATTTTAGGAGATTTAGAAGCAAAAAGAGAGTGATTTTAGGAGATTTAGAAGCAAAAAGAGAGTGATTTTAGGAGATTTAGAAACAAAAAGAGAGTAATTTTAGGAGATATAGCTGCAAAGACAGTGATTTTAGGAGATTTAGAAAAAAGAGAGTGATTTTAAGAGATTTAGAAGCAAAGACAGTGATTTTAGGAGATTTAGAAACGAGTGATTTTAAGAGATTTAGAAGCAAAAAGAGAGTGATTTTAAGAGATTTAGAAGCAAAAAGAGTGGTTTTATGAAAATCAGGACCCTTGGATTCTCTTTTAATAAATATCCAAAATCTGGTCATCAGTGTCCCATGGACATATTTTTCTAGATATAAATATAATTCCTATATTAATCTTAACCTTCCCTTACTGTCTGTATTTCAGAAGGGACCATCAAACAATGAAAGGGTGACGGCCTTCATTGATGGTACAACAAGTTACATTGTTGACATTCAGTCGCGAGAGGGGCAGCCATCTTTAAATGTCCGAAGTGATCAGAATAATCATAGTAACAAGGTTACAGTGATGGAGCAGCGTCCGTACACTGATAAATATAATCAAAATAACCAAAATCATTTGGGGGATGTGTTAAAAATTCCTGTCCGAGGGACATCACTCCATTCGTCTGTTCAAGGGAGACAATTAGATAATTCTGTGATACTTGGGGAGCAACTATCAGATTCTGAATCTGACTCAAGCTCTTTAGTGATAGAGAGCAATATTGCAACATTGCCGCAGTATGATTTCCATATGAGTGCAACAAAGTTGGCCGCATTTTTAGCCGTGTTCAATATAACAAAGCACAAACTGGAAGGAACAGGGTTTGCTGTGTAATGCAATTCATTCTGTTGCATATCTGTACACTGTTCCCTAGTGAATAATAAATAGACCCTGGAAAGTACCCTAATAAATGGTGCTAATCTCCCAATACCGTCCCCTTGTGAAATTGGGCAACTGTGCCAGGAATAAAGTGAGAAAGTACTCTAATAAATGGTGCCAATCTCCCAATACTGCCCCCTTGTGAAATTGGGTGACTGTGCTAGGAATACAGTGAGAAAGTACTCTGCTAAATGGTAAAAAGCTCACAATACTGTCCCCTTATGAAATGTTTGATTGTGCTAGAAAGATAGGGGTATGTAGCTCCCAATCCTGTGGAACATAATTTCTGTACACCTAATAATCAAGTGAGATTCATTAATTTTAGTGTGTAATGGGGTTAGTGGGGTGGGCACACATTTAAAAATTAAAATTAAATATTTTGAACTTTTATTCACCTTTGTTTGCTTAAGTTTAAGTTCCAATAAACTACAGAACTTATTTTAGGAGAAATGCTAGAAATTCTAGTGTACATGGTGTACTAATTTATCTTGAGATATAAATAGTAGGTGAACGATTGGTTTAAATGTTTATTTATGTGTCTTCAGATATAATTGGTAATTTAAACATATATTATTGCCATTTGTATGCAAACGGGTTGGGCCACAAGTTCTAACAACATTAGTTACTGTCCTTCCGTAGGTGGTATCAGATGTAAAATTGGCTCTCGGGGCTATTTCGTTAAAACATACATGGGACCCCAGGAAGGCAATTTAATAAACGTCTATGGGTGAACCCTATTTTCTGAAATTTGGTTCTTTAAACTCTGTTTTGCATCTATGGGTGGGTGTTCAATTTCAAAAGTGCCTTCCTGGGGTCTCATGTATGTTTAATGGAATAGCCCTCATTGTAAACTGTTTTATTACAGTATTTTATAATGTATCATGTTAAAATGGGTTGAGAGTATTTAAACTAAATTTGGGTTGAGTCAGTGCATGAGGTAATTTTGTTTTTGTTTTTAAAAAGTATATTGATTAATATTATTGCTGTGTTTTATATTTAAATTATTGATGTTTATGTTTTAAATGTTAGGACATGTTTAAGTTTAATGTATAATATGGAATTCCGTAAAGACACAATATGGCCATTTAAACATAAAAGAAGAGCGTAAGTTTCTTTACAGAATATTGCCCTAAAGAAGATTTAGGAGCATTAAAGATGTAAAGGGTGAGATTGATTTATTTTTCTGGGAAATAATTATAAAGGAGGTATTTTCACTATGTTGACAGAAAATATACAGTCAAATAATCGTTCATCAGTAACAAAAGTCACTCCCTATGTGGGAGAGTTGTATGCTAAAATGTAAAGTAGCTATCCCGCCAACAACAGGCAATTTTACAACATATGTTTCTAAACCTACTGACGAAGAGGTATATATATAACTTACATATTCTGAGAATCCAAACTGTATAGACACAGTATAAATGAAATTATGCTGGCTTACGTGACAAGTAATTCGAGTTATCATAAAAGGGGAAATAACTGCTGTATATACAATGTTAAAACTTCACCTAGAGTAAGTTCCCTTCATAACCTGGATTTGGGAATGGCTTTAACCAGCCAGGCCAAACCCTAAAACTTTACCAACTTACCAACTCAACCTTACATGTTTATAAGTATTGGTCTTTCTGTAGTGTTACACGCTATGGGAGGGAGGGAGAGGGGGGTGTGGTGTTGAGGTAGAACTTCCCCAAGAGGAACTGGATACTGCTGAATGCTTGATTTAAAGCAAAGGGGGAACATCACCATTCCCCTTTCCAACCTGATATGACCTTAGCTGTTGAAGGGCTGTAAAACACCATTCAGTCGTTCATTGAGATTGTATAGATTATTCATTGCTACCTGGTATATAACAGAAATGATGAATTATTCATTGCTACCTGGTATATTACAGAAATGATGAATTATTCATTGCTACCTGGTATATTACAGAAATGATGAATTATTCATTGCTACCTGGTATATTACAGAAATGATGAATTATTCATTGCTACCTGGTATATTACAGAAATGATGAATCATTCATTGCTAAATACCTGGTATAATACAGAAATTATGAATTATTCATTGCTACCTGGTATATTACAGAAATGATGAATCATTCATTGCTAAATACCTGGTATAATACAGAAATGATGAATTATTCATTGCTACCTGGTATATTACAGAAATGATGAATTATTCATTGCTAAATACCTGGTATAATACAGAAATGATGAATTATTCATTGCTACCTGGTATATTACAGAAATGATGAATTATTCATTGCTAAATACCTGGTATAATACAGAAATGATGAATTATTCATTGCTACCTGGTATATTACAGAAATGATGAATCATTCATTGCTAAATACCTGGTATAATACAGAAATGATGAATTATTCATTGCTACCTGGTATATTACAGAAATGATGAATTATTCATTGCTAAATACCTGGTATAATACAGAAATGATGAATTATGCATTACTAAATACCTGGTATATTACAGAAATGGTGAATTATTCATTGCTAAATACCTGGTATAATACAGAAATGATGAATTATTCATTGCTACCTGGTATATTACAGAAATGATGAATGATATCATTGCTAAATACCTGGTATAATACAGAAATGATGAATTATGCATTACTAAATACCTGGTATATTACAGAAATGATGAATTATTCATTTTCAATATACCTCATATAATACAGAAAGGATGATTAATTAACCACTAAATATTAAACCTTGTATAACACAGAAAGGATGTATTACCTGGAATTATACATAATTAGTTATTCATTGCTAAATAGCTTGTTTAGTAAAGATATAATGAGTTATTCATTGCTAAATAGCTCCTATAATACAGATATATAGAGGATAGTTCATGGTTTGCCATGAATATAAGATTTATTTTCATTGAGAAGTGAGAAAACATCTTTTCATGAGTGCTTTAACCGCTGTTGACATCATGTTAAGTAGCATTCATATTGGTTGATATTGTCTGACATTGTTTTATATCTGATCTAAAGATTATTTTTTATTTATTATTCACTTTGAGATGAAAATAAATCATATATTCACGACAAACCAACAAATATTCCATTTATTATATACTCACAACCGTGAAACTTATGCAGAAAAAACATAATGCGCCAAAACAATGACGTCAATAACGTCTACAATGTCCACAGCGGCATTACGTCATTTTCGGTATTTCACATATGAAACTAAACAATGAAAATATAGTTTTATTAGCTCGATTGGCCGAAGGCCAGCAGAGCTTATGGGATGGTGTGTTGTCCGTCGTCCGTCCGTCCGTCCGTCGTCCGTTAACTTTTGCCTTGTGAACACTCTAGGGCCTTCATTATTAATCAAATCTTTTCGAAACTTTGCCAGTGTCTTTATATCAATAAAAGCTCGGACAAGTTCGAAAACCAGCCAGATCGGAATAATTTCACCGGAGTTGTGGCCCTTGTTTTGCTGAAAAATGCAATATTAAGCCTTGTGAACACTCTAGCACTTTCATTTATTATTTGATCTTTACCAAACTTGTATAGATTGTTAATATCAATGAAAGCTTGGACAAATTCGAAAACCAGCCAAATCGGATCAGTAACACCGGAGTTATGGCCCTTTTTTTTTCTGAAAATTGCTATTTTCTGCCTTGTGAACGTTCTAGCACCTTCATTTATTATTTGATTGTTACCAAACTTGCACAGATTGTTAATACCAACTATAGCTCAGACAAGTTCGAAAATCAGCTGAATTGGATCAGTAACACCAGAGTTCTGGCCCTTGTTTTTTCTGAAAAATGCTATTTTCTGCCTTGTGAACACTCTAGGGCCTTCAATATTAACCGGATCTTAACTTTGCCAGTATCTTTATATCAATGAAAGCTCAAACAAGTTCGAAAATCGGCAAGATTGAAATAATTTAACAGGAGTAATGGCCCTTGTTTTGCTGAAAAATGCCATATTAAGCCTTGTGAACACTCTAGCACCTTCATTTATTATTTGACCTTTACCAAACTTGCAAAGATTGTTGATATCAATGAAAGCTCAAACAAGTTCGAAAACCAGCTAGATCGGACCATTAACAGCGGAGTTATTGCCCTTGATTTAGTTAAAAATGCTATATTTTGCCTAGTTAAGACGATATGGGCTTCATTGTTCATCCGATCTTTACCAATCTATATCAGATTGTTAATATCAATGAAAGCTCGGACAAGTTCGAAAACGAGACAGATTAGACCAGTAACAGCGGAGTTGTGGCCCTTGATTTTGTTAAAAATGCTATAATTTGCCTCGTCTTACGATAGGGCCTTCATTTTGCATCTGATCTTTGCCAAACTTTACCAGATTTTATTACTTTCTTCTTTTTATATTATTATTTGAATATTTGTTTTTGATTTTTTTTACATTTTTTTAGCTCTATGTTGGACCATTCGGACCAGTAACAGGGGAGTTATGGCTCTTGATTTAGTTAAAAATGCTATATTTTGCCTCATTAATACGGTAGGGCCTTCATTTTTCATCTGATCTTTACCAAACTTTACCAGATTCTTTAGTTATGGCCCTTGATTTAGTTGAAAAGCTGTATTTTGCCCAAAACTTTCCAAAAAACGTAAATGGCAGTCCCTCGCTTCATTGATGTTATAAGAGCCATGTTAGCCAGTAGAGCGTACACAGGCCCTCTTGGGCCTCTTGTTTTAATCATAAAATCCACTATTTCACTGTAAAGTATATAACAAAATGATTTATTCATTGTTAAATACCTTAATACATCTGGACAGAGAAACCACATCATGTAAGTAGCATTCAGATTGGTTGATACTGTCTAAAGATTATTTATTTATTTATTGTATTCATGAAATCCTGTCAATATTAAAATAAAAAGGGATGTTGAAAAATGTTTTGTTTAATTTCTTCTCGTCTTTTAACTACTACACCTTGTCACTCGGTGTTCGACTGGATATGTGATCTTATTACTGTGTATGTCAACAAAACAAGTCCACTGTCACACCTTGTCACTCAGTGTTCAACTGGATATGTGATCTTATTACTGTGTATGTCAACAAAACAAGTCCACTGTCACACCTTGTCACTCAGTGTTCCACTGGATATGTGGTGCTATTAGCTCTACTGGCCAAGGGCCAGCAGAGCTTATGGGATGGTGTGTTGTCCGTCTTCCGTCTTCCGTCGTCCGTCTGTCCGTCGTCCGTTAACTTTTCTTAAAACGACTTCTCCTCGGAAACCGCTTGGCTAATTTTGACCAAACTTCACATGGATGATCCTTAGATGAATGCTTTTTAGATTTGTTAAAATTAGGTCAGCGCTACATCCAAGATGGCTGCCATTACCATATATGGTCGAAACCTTAAAAAAATCTTCTTCTCAAGAACCGCTGGACAGATTTCAACAGTTTTTCTTTTAAAATGATCGTCAACGCCAAGACTATCAAGTTTGTTCAAATAAAGTCCCCGGGGTCAAAAATGGCCGTGCCTGGGGGGTCCAAAGTTTGTTTATTGAGGTTTTGCATGTTTTTCATATAGACATATAGGAAAAAACTTTAAAAAATCTTTTTCTCTGAAACCACAAGGCACAGAGCTCTCATGTATTACATGTAGCATCAGCTTATGGTCCTCTACTAAGTTTGTTCAAATAGTGACCCTAGAGTCAAATTCGTCACCGCCCCGGGGGTCACAGTTTTACATAGCTTATAAATGATTTTTTTTTAAAAAATCTTCTTCTCGGAAACTACAACAGCCAGAGGTTTGATATTTTGCAATTACTATAAGCTTATGGTCCTTTACCAAGTTTGTTCAAATGGTGACCCTCGGGTCACATTTGGCCCCGCCCCAAGGGTCACATGTTTTACATAGACATGTATAGGGGAAAACTTAAAAAATCTTCTCTGAAACTGCAAGAGCCAGAGGTTTAATATTTTGCATTTGCTATAAGTTTATGGTCCTCTACCAAGTTTGTTCAAATGGTGACCCAGGGGTCACATTTGGCCCCACCCCGGGGGTCACAGTTTTACATCGGCTTGTAAAGGGAAAAACTGAAAAAAATCTTCTTCTCTGGAACCACATGGCACAGAGCTTTCATGTATTACATTAATTGAAACTTCACAGGAAGCATCCTTGGGTCAGGGGAAAGCAAAGTTGTTCAAATTTTGGCATTGTGCCAAGGGATTTGGTTTCCATGGCCACCATGTTAAAAAACCTTAAAAAATCTTCTCTGAAATCGCTGGTCTGATTTTGAAAATTCTTTCACAAAAATGTTCCTTTAGGGATTGCCTTTCATAGTTGTTCAAATTATTTGGATCGGTCCAAAAAACATGGCCGCCACAGGGGCGGGGCTTTTTCTCCTTATATGTATATTATATAAAAAGTTGAAAAATTCTTGTCTTCTGAAACTGTTGGTTGAATTTCAAAATAATTTCACACAAATGTTCCTTGGGTGACTCTCTACCAAGATTGTTCAAAGTATTTGGATTCGTCAAAAAAACATGGCTGCCAAAGGGCGTGGTCACTTTTCCCTATATGTATTTAGAGAAAACTTTGAATTTTAAAAATGACATATTCTCTGAAACCGTTTGATGGGCTTTGATGAAACTTAATCACAATGATATTTGGGATAGTCCCTCTCAGATTTGTGTTTTTCATGGCCGTCAGTCATCGAAGATGGCCGCCATGGCTAAAACTAGGTCAAATTTAAGGAAATTTCAAACGACATTTCCGAAACCACTCAATCCATTCAACTGAAATATCATATACATGTTCGTTGTTTTTTTTTATTTATTTTTTATTTATTACTTATGGGATGGTGTGTTGTCCGTCGTCCGTCGTCCGTCATCCGTCCGTCGTCCGTCCGTTAACTTTTCTTCAAACGACTTCTCCTCAGAAACCGCTTGGCTAATTTTGACCAAACTTCACGTGGATGATCCTTAGATGAATGCTTTTTAGATTTGTTAAAATTAGGTCAGCGCTGCATCCAAGATGGCTGCCATTACCATATATGGTCGAAACCTTAAAAATCTTCTTCTCCAGAACCGCTTGACAGATTTCAACAGTTTTTCTTTTAAAATGATCGCCAACGCCTAGACCTAATTAAGTCCCCGGGGTCAAAAATGGCCGTGCCCCAGGGGTCCAAAGTTTGTATATTGAGGTTTTGCATGTTTTTCATATAGACATATAGGAAAAAACTTTAAAAAAGTTCTCATTGGACTGTTTTAGTGGGGAAGCTGTAGGAACGTTTTTTGGCAGTATATAAACAGACTCTAGGAGCAACTCAGCAGTTCAGTTAAGTTCAGAAGATTAGATTCAGTAAAAAGTGAATTTTAAATTGAATGCTTTTAAAAATATAAAATATATTTGTGTCAGGATTTACTTAGTATTGTGCTCATTCATAATAACAGTGAAATTGGATATTTGGACTAAATCGAAAATATTGGAAATTAATTTGGACTGAAAGGACAATTAACATTTGGATTAAAGAGACACTTACTGTTTTGGATTAAAGAGAAACTTACTGTTTTGGAATAAAGAGACACTTGCTAATGTGAATTAAAGGAACATTAGATAATTTTATTCGGACTTAATTCAAAAAATGGATATTTATGAAAGACTGGATTTGTGTATTCTGTAAGTGAATATTTTATGTAAAGAAAATTGTTAATTATATTTGTGTATTGCTGGTTTTGCTTCCTTTCTCGCTACATTTAAAACTTGTAACATAAATTGGGGGCTCTTCCGGGATACAGACAATTTTGTGCTTTAAACATTTATACATAATATTTATAATAAAATAATAAATAAATAATAATTGAATTGAATTGAATTGGATTTTGTAGTCGCACCAACAGCTAAGGTCATGTGGCGACTTTCCAGCTTCCATTGGTGGAGGAAGACCCCAGGTGCCCCTCCGGGCAATTTTCGTGCATGGACGGGCACTTGGGTAGAACCACCGACGTTCCGCAAGCCAGCTGGATAGCTTCCTCACATAAAGATTCCTAGGCCCCTGAGGGATCGAACCTGCAGCGGTGAGGGGCAAGTGATTTCAAGTCAGAAACGTTAACCACTCGGCCACGGACGCCCCAAATAAATAATAAAAGAACAAACTTAATTGCACATTTTCAATATTATAAAGAAGTGAACCCAGCTACAATCAGAATGTGGTTTACGCCTACCCAGGAGGAGTTTGATTCACTTACAAATGGTGAATTGCTCTTGCTTGAAAAATAATATAAGTTATCGATATGTAAATCTTCTATGAGAAAAACTGAGAATTTTTGAAGAGGAAGCATTAAATGTGGAATGGTGGTAACAGAATATTAAATATGTAAAATTAAAAGAAATGGAATAAGAAAAAGACAAGTCATCTCTCTTGCCATATATTTTGCTAATCATTTCACCATTTTCAATGGAGAGATGTAAATCAAGAAAAGAAGCATTAGTATCAGAAATATTAGCTTTGTTAAGTTGAAGTTCTTAAGGGTATATATTATTAACCATAGTAGAAAAGAAAGGATTGTCAGTGTTTAATATGTCATCCAGATACCCAGAGGAGTCATTAAAGGCTTCTATAACATCTTCCTGGGTATCTGGTGATAGACTCAACATGAAATCTCTTCCATAGCAATATAAAAACAAATCTGCGAAAAGGGGTGCACAGTTCGTACCCATAGGGATACCACAATTTATAAACAGTCATTCCATACCTGACGAAAATACTATCTAATAGGAAGATGAGTGCTTCACAAACTTCTTGGCAAACTTACATGGTGTAATTGTCTAAACTGCCGTTAGTAAAAAACACTTTAGTATTATTACAGGCCAAAAATGTAGTATTTTCCGTAGTGAATGTGTTTTTTAAAAAGAGCAATAAGCTTGTCTTTGATAAAGTGATGTGGTAAGGTTGTATATAGTGCAGAGAAGTCATAAGTGCTAATAGGTGAAACTTGACATTTATTGCACAATGTATCAAGAACATCTCCTGAATTTTTAATAGACCAAAACAAATGAATCGCAGAGTTTTCATAAGTTTTAGCATAATATTGTTTAACGTGATCTTTAACGGCAGGAAGACAAGAAGTTAAAGTTTTGAGATGTTTGTGGTGGTGCAGACACTAAAATTCAAAATAAAGCGGGCCCTATACGGGTTTTATGTAATTTAGGAATCCAGTACATAGTTGGCAGCTTGTTCTGCTTTTCGTCTACCCCAGCCTTGAAAGTAGTGCACAGAGTGATATGTGTGGAAGCAACATCCTCCTCAGTAGAATGAACTGGAGTATACGAATTAGTGCTCCCGAGTTCCAGAGATAAAACATCGACGTAATGTAGGCGTCAAACCATATAATTATTAGCTGCTTTATCAGCAGGAACTAAAACAAATTTATTATGGAATTCTTGAATTCCCGATTTTAAATTACGAAAGGAAAACCTAGGTCTCGGAGGAAATAAAGAGGAGTTAGCATTATAAAAGTTAATATGTGTATCTATAATGTTAAAAAATGATATTTTCCAAGTAGAAAGAGAGTTTGGGTCTGCATGTTCTCTATGGCACCATTTATGCTAAAATCCTGAATGGATTGGGCGATCTGAGCACGACAGATATTAAAATCCATATTACCACATCATCTTATCAAAGACAAGCTTATTGCTCTTATTAAAAAAACATTCGCTAGGGAAAATACTGCATTTTTGGCCTGTAATAATATTAAAGCGTTTTTTACTAATGGCAGTTTAGACAATTAAACTATGGGATGGTTAAAATTTTGTACTATTGATTTTATTAATATTGAGTTCTGCTCAATCCGGGGCTAGAGGGCGTGATCGAGCGGTGCAATATTTTGTATGTGTCGTGCTCGGCCGTTTCCAAAGGTCCATTAACATACTCTTTTTTTTTGGCAAGAAGTTTGTGAAGCACTCATCTTCCTATTAGACAATATTTTCGTCAGGTATGGAATGGCCGTTTATAGACAAATTGTACGAACTGTGCACCCCCTTGTCGCAGATTTGTTTTTATATTGCTATGAAAAAGATTTCATGTTGAGTCTTTGGAAGATGTTATTGAGGTATTTAATGACACATCTCAGTATCCGGATGACAGATTAAACATTGACAACCCTTTCTTTTCTACTATGGTTAAGAATATATACTCTAAAGAACTTCAACTTAACAAAGCTAATATTTCTGATACTAACGCTTCTTTTCTTGATTTACATCTCTCCATTGAAAATGGTGAAATAATTAGCAAAATATATAACAAGAGAGATGATTTTAATTTTTGGGGATGTTCCCCGAGCAACTTCTTATGGGGGTCTTTGTGTCTCAACTTATTCGTTTTTTTAGAGCTTGTACTTGAGTTGAGGACTTTAATATTCGTAATCTATGTATAACTAAAAAGCTACTCCATCAGGGTTAACATTACCATAAACTTCGTGAAACCTTTGCAAAATTTTATTATTGTAACCCTGATCTTCTTTCCAAATATAAAAGTAATTTAAGAACTCTTCTGCGACAAGGACTATCATAACCTGACTTCTATGTTGGCGTGATTAGATCTTTGGCCATGATCACTTTCATACTATTTTTGTTAAACTTGTTAAAAGGTTTATCAAAAGGTTATGACCCTAACATTTTGCAACGCACTGCATGCTTGGTGGTGGACCCATTTACAGTTTGTCACTATGCTTTCTTCTTTAATTGTGCAATGACCGGACAGGATGTGGACCCTATGAGGACGTCTACCTAAAGCCCAATTTCTATTGGGTTCCATGCGCTTCGCTTGTTTTGTCGCAATGTCCATTAATCTAGCCATTATTAGTAACTCTTTCAGAGTTTTTTCTTCTTCAAGAAGGCATTTTCTTCTCAATTTTTCTGAACTACATCCATGAATGATCTGACTCTTTATTTCTGAATCTTTATCATTGAATTCACAACTTTCGGCTTTCTGACAAAGTCTAGTGGCATACCGATCTATTGATTCTTCTTTATTCTGGCATGTTATATATATGTTGTAAGTACTTGTTTTGTCTCATCGTAATTGGAATCATCGCTAGATAAACCTAATGTCCCATATATTTCGAACACTTCTTCACCCGCGTAGTGTACTAAAAAGACTTTCTTCCTTTTCTTTGCGTCAATATTCAATCCAACAAACAAGTTTTCTATTTTTGAAACATATTTTGTCCACCATATTCAGACAGAATGTTCTTTTGTATATACATCAAACTTAGCAAATGGTGGTAAGCCGGCCATAATTTGTTTCCTGTTTTTTAAAGTGAAAGGCGGCAGATTTATTTTAATCCATTTGTTTTTTCAACTTTGAAATTTAAATCCTCGTCGCCATTGTAATTTTCGGACCCATAAGGGATGGTTAACAAAACACCAGAGATATTGTGTATACACTTTAATACCACAACAAACACTGACTTAATCCTACAGACTGGTGCCTGCATTCAACATGTATAATACACATTTACATGCTATTCGCTGATGGTAGATATAGGCCGAGCTGTACATAATAATTGACATTAGTTAGAATACTACAGGGTATACACTTGTTACTTTTCACCGTTAGAGAGTCTGTACAAGAATCTCTGGGTTTCAGCCCTTTTGAACTAGTTTTTAGACACACTGTTCTTGGGCCACTTAAGTTACTTAAAGAGAAAATTCTCTCAGAAGACGACACTTCTTTCAATCTTCTACCGTAACAGCCTGTGTCTGAATTTAGAGACAAACTGTCAAAAGCTAGTGAGGTAGCTCAGTCTAATCTCAAATCATCTCAATAAAAAATAAAAACAAGGTATGATTTGACTGCTCAAGAAAGAAATTTCAAACCTTGCTTTATTACCTGTTCCTGGAAAGCCTTTACACGCTACAGTAGAGAAAATGATCAGTGATTTAAATTGTATTATCGATACTCCTGGAAGGCAAAGCAACGTCAACTTTGTCATATTAATATGTTAAAAGAATACATTCACAGAGATAGCCTTTCTTCACATTTAGTTAATGTAGTTTGCTCTGTCCCACTTGCAAATTGCAGTGACGGATTACAGAATGAGAATGAACAGTTTGACAATAAATATCCTGGTTTAGCGAAATTCAAAAAACAGTGACATTTTAAAAAATCTTGATGAGAAACTGTCTCATCTGGAACCATCACAGAGACATGAGCTGAAACAGTTAATACATGAATATCTAATGTTCCAACAAGAACCGACACAATTTATCATGATATCGATGTTGGAAATTCTTCTCCAATAAAACAGCATCCATACTATAATGAATTCTTCTAAACAACAGTATCTCAAAGAAGAATTTAATACTTATTGGATAATAATTTCATTGAACCAAGTAAAAGTGACTGGAGTTCACCATGTATTCTTGAATCAACATGATCAAAACCAGATAATACATACAGGATGTGTACTGACTATAGAATTTTTAGTCAATAGTGTCACAAAAACTGATTCATTTCCAATTCCTCGCATTGATGAATGTATTGATACAATTGGAAATGCAAAATATGTTACAAAATTTGATCTTTTGAAACGATTTTGGCAAGTTCCTTTCAAAGAAAAAGCAAAAGATGTTTCAGCATTTGTAACTCTAGATGGACTGTTTCAATATAAAGTTATGTCATTTGGAATGAAAAACTCTCCAGCAATGATTCAACTTCCCGTCAATTATATTAATCTCCGATTTAGATGGATATGTGATGCGTACATCGGTGTTGTCATCATTTACAGCAACACATGGGAAGATTTTACTGCAAAAAAAAGAAATTTGAGGAATATAAGAAATTTCTTCAACCGTCTTATAGATGCGAATTTAACAGTCAACCTCAACAAAAGTGAATTTTGTTCCTCAACAAAAGTGAATTTTGTTGTGTTATTGTCACATTTTTAGGACATGAAGTGGGACAGGGTCAGGTTAACCTATGAATTTCCTGGCCCGACTTGTAAAAAACAGTTGATCGATGCGTTTTCTCGTTTTGGCTGGTTATTATAAAAAATTAAAATGTTGTCATAACTTTTCAGTCATTGCTGTACCTTTGACAAATGTATTGAGTTTGGACTGAAAAATGTGAACAGTCATTTGACAAATTAAAAGCCATGCGACATTGGTACTGGTGCAGTTCATCTGCAAGAAGACAACAATGGTTTTGATCATCCAGTTTGTTGGTAGCCCTATTGTCAACCCTTTTGTGTTTGTGATGTCTTATTTGGCCTTTTATTCATCTTTAAATTTGTTTTTTGTTTCTGTGTGTGTTTGTGGTTGACTGTCGTCATTGAATGCTGCTTTTCCTGTTCGATTTTTATATCTATGTTGTAATATATGTTTTGACATGTGTTGAAATTGAGATATAATTACATTATTGCATTGCTTAATTATTACATGCCGTTCAAAAGAATGCTTTATTACATAAATCATTCCTTTTCTTCAAGGGGGAAGGTGTTACCTATATCTCAGTGTTTACATGTTGCATTGCATGTTTATTATTGATTTGGTCTTGAAGAACAGCTAAAATAAGAATAGATGTAAACATGTTTTCCATTTATGCAAATTATTTATGCAAATTCATTTATGATGAAATTTGGACTGTTGTCATTGGACTGTTTTGGTGGGGAAATTTGGGAACAATCTTTGGCAGTACATAAACAGACTCTGGGAGCAGCTCAGCAGTTCAGCTCAGTTCAGAAGATTAGTATTCAGTAAAAAGTTAATTTTGAATTGGATGCTTTTAAATATATAGGATTTATGAACTATGGTGCTGAAATTGGATATTTGGACTAAATTGGAAATTTTGGAAATTAATTTGGACTGAAAGGACAACTAACATTTGGATTAAAGAGACACTAACTGTTTTGGTTTAAAGAGACACTTACTGTTTTGGATTAAAGAGACACTTACTTTTTTGGATTAAAGAGACACTTGCTAATGTGAATTCAAGGAACATTGGATAATTTTATTCGGAATTAATTAAAAAATTGGATATTAATGAAAAACTGGATTTGTGTATACATACTCTAAGTGAATATCGTATGTAAATATATTTGTTAATTATATTTGTGTATTGCTGGCTTTGCTTCCTTTCACGTTACATTTAAAACTTGTAACAGTCACAATGAGAAGTGTGTCACGTACAAGAATCATGTCAGTGATGCAAAGGTCAAGGTCACACATGGAGGTCAAAGGTCAAAAAATCGTAAACAAATTCATGTCTCAGCCATTACTTGGAAAGTACAGAAAGGAACTACCGCATCGATCAAACTTCATACTAATGTCCATCATATTGAAAAGGTTTGTCGTGTGCAAGAATCATGTCAGTGCATCTAAGGTCAAGGTCAAAGTTGGAGGTCAAAGGTAAACAAATCGTAAAAAGGAATCATGTCTCAGCGATGACTTGGAAACTACTGGAGGGAGTTTCGTCAAACTTCACAGAAATGTTTATCAATTATGTGAAGACGTCGCACACACGAACCATGTCAGTGCCTCAACGGTCACAGCTGGAGGTCAAACGCCAAAAAAATCATTAAAAAATGCATGTCTCAGCCAATACTTTGAAAGTACTAAAGGGAATTGAGTCAAAATTTACACAAATATTCATCACACTGAGAAGTTGTGTACCGCATAAGAATCATGTATGTATCAGAAAGTTCAAGGTCACACTTGGAGGACAAAGGTCAAATAATCAAAAAAACAACAAAAAACATGTCAGCCATTATTTGGAGACTACTAAAGTTAGTTGCGTCAGACTTCACACAAATGTACATCACAATGAGAAAGTGTGTCGCGTGCAAGAATAAGGTCATTGCCTCAAAGGTCAAGGTCACAGTTGGAGGTCAAATGTAAAAAAAACTTTTTTTTTATTTAAAAACTACTGAAGGGAGATTCATCAAACTCCACACAAATGTACATCACAGAAGGTGCGTCGCGCGCAAGAATCATGTCAGTGCCTCAAAGGTCAAGGTCACAGTTGGAGTTCAAAGGTCAGCCATTAGTCCAAAACTACTGAAGGGAATTTCATCAAACTTCACACAAATGTTTATCGTAATGAGAGGGTGTGTCTTGTCCAAAAATCGTGTCAGTGCCATCAAACACCTGTTTTTTGACAGTTTAACTTGGTTTAATAACTAAGATTGGTTTATTAGCAGTATTCATGATTTTTGGTTACATAATGTTTTATTTAGTTAACCAAAACAGAGAATTAAGAAGAATATATACTGATAAAAATAAGTTTAGCAAGTAAATAACAAATAAATTCCGTTTACCAGATTCTGGGATATGTGTAGAAGCGGTCATGGGCAATATAACTTACATAATTATCAGTTATATTAGGGGAATAAGTCTCAAAAGAAATATGCGAAAACAATAGCAACATGTGGTAAACTACATGTTTTACAGAAATTATAATTTCGCTCTTGTTTCAATGTAAAGGGAGGTAATTTTACAAACATGGTAAACTTTGGTTCCCAATATCTTTATAATGGCAAGGAAATTGTCGATTGTTTTAGCATTTTTTTTAACTTGAGACCTTTACCAGTTATTTTATAATGTTTAATCTTGCTCTTTCCTTATTTGTATGTTTAAATGTAAAATAGTATGTTTTAACTAAATGGGAGATAACTCTGATACTTACATCGGAATACAAAAAGTATGTGAAAAAGAAGATCAAACTAGGTCATGCCGATGATTTAAAATACTTCACAATATAAAATAACAATACATTTATTTAAGCTAGATATGCATAAGGGCTTGCTAAACTTTATTTTTTCAGTATATATTCTTAAGTCATTGACCAAGAATGCAATTATTTACATAATATGTTAATATCCATTTCTCAAAATAATTTGCCCATTGATTAATATCAATTAATATCCTTTTTTATTGCTTTATTAAATGTATATATGTCGTATTTAATTCTCCATTGTCTTATTTATTCATTAAAACGTAACAAAAAAACATTTGTTCATTTATTAAAAACAACAACATCCATTTGTTCATTCATCCATTCGTTCATTCAGTTATTCAATCTAACATTAGTTGAATAATTTTTCATGCATGAATGAATGAATGAATATGAATGAATATGCATGAATATGAATGAAAACGAATTAATATAAATAAATATGAATGAATATAGTGTGAAAAATATGATGAATGGATGAATGAATGCACATTCATTCGTTTATTAGTTTGTTCATTCACTCATTCGCTCACTCCTCGCTCACTCATTCGCTCACTCCTCGCTCACTCACTCACACTCACTCACACTCACGCTCGCTCTCACTCACTCACTCACTCACTCACTCACTCACTCACTCACTCACTCATTCACTCACTCACTCACTCACTCACTCACTCACTCACTCACTCACACTCACTCACTCACACTCACTCACTCACTCACCCACCCACCCACCCAAAACCCACCCACCCACCCACCCACCCACCCACCCACCCACCCACCCACCCACCCACCCACCCACCCACCCACCCACCCACCCACCCACCCACCCACCCACCCACCCACCCACCCACCCACCCACCCACCCACCCACCCACCCACCCACCCACCCACCCACCCACCCACCCACCCACCCACCCACCCACCCACCCACCCACCCACCCACCCACCCACCCACCCACCCACCCACCCACCCACCCACCCACCCACCCACCCACCCACCCACCCACCCACCCACCCACCCACCCACCCACCCACCCACCCACCCACCCACCCACCCACCCACCCACCCACCCACCCCACCCACCCACCCACCCACCCACCCACCCACCCACCCACCCACCCACCCACCCACCCACCCACCCACCCACCCACCCACCCACCCACCCACCCACCCACCCACCCACCCACCCACCCACCCACCCACCCACCCACCCACCCACCCACCCACCCACCCACCCACCCACCCACCCACCCACCCACCCACCCACCCACCCACCCACCCACCCACCCACCCACCCACCCACCCACCCACCCACCCACCCACCCACCCACCCACCCACCCACCCACCCACCCACCCACCCACCCACCCACCCACCCACCCACCCACCCACCCACCCACCCACCCACCCACCCACCCACCCACCCACCCACCCACCCACCCACCCACCCACCCACCCACCCACCCACCCACCCACCCACCCACCCACCCACCCACCCACCCACCCACCCACCCACCCACCCACCCACCCACCCACCCACCCACCCACCCACCCACCCACCCACCCACCCACCCACCCACCCACCCACCCACCCACCCACCCACCCACCCACCCACCCACCCACCCACCCACCCACTCACTCACTCACTCACTCACTCACTCACTCACTCACTCACTCACTCGTAAGAATTTGAATTAATTTGGGTAGATTTGGGTAGTTTTGGGTATTTCGTGACTTCCAGTCTAACCGTAGTCATTCTCACACTACTATGATTATTACGGACACAACAACAAAAGATCCAGGTAAACAATGTTAACATAATTTTCTATCATTTATTTAAAAGAACGACAGAGAATATCTGCAAATGTAGACACCATTCATAATATGAATAAGCCACTGCCTCATAGCAAGCTCAACTCCAAAACCTACTGGCACTGGACTGAAAATGAAAACAAGTTATACACCAGAACCTGACAATTTGGTCCAGACCAGATCTCAAACAACATTGTGCTACACGACTGGCTCCTGGGCTACGCGTGATATTCAAACATCCATCAATTCGAGTCAATTACGAATAGACAGGCGATATGCGTTCCT